>BLSH010158756.1:862714-921875 GCA_018402905.1 Glandirana rugosa | reverse complement strand
CTATTACAAGGAATGTTTACATTTCTTGTAATAGGACTAAAATTGATCTTTTTTTTTTTTTTTTTTTTTTTTTTTTTTAAAGAACAGTGTAAAAATAAAAAGTCAAAAGCAAAATAAATAATTAAAAAAAAAAATTTAAATCGCTCCGTCCCGCTGAGCTCGCATGCAGAAGCTAACGCATACGTAAGTCTCGCCCACATATGAAAACTGTGTTCAAACCACACATGTGAGGCATCGCCGCGATCGTTCGAGCGAGAGCAATAATTTTTAGCACTAGATCTCCTCTGTAATGCAAAACTGCTAACCTGTAGAATTTTTTTTAAAAAAAGTCGCCTAACTTTGTGTTCTTATTTTTTAACTAAAAAAACGGAATTTATTTTAAAAAAAAGCACGCTTGGAAGACCGCTGCGCAAATACGGTGTGACAAAGTTTTGCAATGACTGCCATTTTATTCTCTAGGGTGTTAGAAAAAAAAAAAAATATATATATATATATAATGTTTGGGGGTTCTAAGTAATTTTATAGCAAAAAAAACTGTTTTTAACACGTAAGCACAGAACCCAAAAAACAGGCTCAGTTTAGAAGTGGTTAAGAGAGTGCTCCTAATCTCAGCTTGTTACCTGCATAGAAGACAGAAATCTTGCTAACTGATAGGGGATCAAATACTTATTTCAATCATTAAAATGCAAATCAATTTATAACTTTTTTGAAATGAGTTTTTCTGGATATTTTTGTTGTTCTGTCTCTCATTGTTAAAATAAACCAACCATTAAAATTATAGGCTCATCATTGCTTTGTCAGTGGGCAAAGAAATGAAGAAGCCACTTGAGTGAGTGGTGAAACGTCTTCAGCAGTTCAAAACAAATGCAATTGAATGTGCCAAACTCTTATGCCCTTAGCAGTCGCTTCATTCAAACTCTGATGATGAGTGGAGCTCCTGCACAACTTTTGTACACCTTTGTACATAACTGTTGCAGGTCCTCTACTTTTTTGGGGATTTTGTTTTAAAAGACCGCTTCAGATAATGCTACAGCATTTCATTGGAATTTTGGTTAGTACTGTCCTTTTTACCTTCATCTTTCTATTGTTGATTTATTTCTGCGTGTGTTCTTGGTCATTTTGCATAGTGTTGGGAATAATGCCATTCATTCAAAATATTTTATTATTTTATGTCAAGCTCTTTTTGCATGTTTATATGACTCAAGACGGTGACAGTTTTGCTAAAAAATATTAAGTTATTGTTGGGAGTGTGATTCAGCTGTCAGTTAGAGGTGGGCCTCCTGTAAGCAGGTTTAGTTTTTTTCTTTTTATCAGTGTGATATTGTGCCCCCGATGTTTCCTGTACCCTAGGCAGCAGCCTTCCCCAGGTATATCTCTTGGTAAAATAACTAGGAACTTTTTCCAAATCATTTTATTGCTCGGTTCTGTTATTCTCTGCTATTTTGCCTGCAGTTAGTTTGCAGTTTCAATGCTAGTTTGGCTATTTTCAGATCTCAGGAATCCTTTACTCATCCAGAATTTATTTTTAGCTCCTGAATGCGAAAATGGGTTCACTGAAAAGTTTCCACAATGCCACAGCGAGCGGAAGCAAAATAACGTTATACGGTTTATGCGATAACGCGTGTACAAGGATTGGATACGTTTGGGAAGGTTTTATAATAGCCCTTTGCTGACCAGCAGCAAAAATGTATTTGCAGTTGTGAAAGCATTTAAAGAGAAACTACAGATTTTTATTATTTAGGCCTCATGCACACTGGACGTTTTTACAGCCGCTGTTTTTGGCTTCAGGTGTTTTTATTTTTGCAGCCAGTAAACTCCCCAGCATGTTATCCTATGTGTCCATGCACACATGGGCTGTTAGTGTTTTTTGGCAGGGGCATTTTCTGGCTGGAAAAAACACCAAAACTAGTGGGTTTGAAGAGGAGCTTTTCAGCTGTAAAAATTCTCTAACTGATAAAAAGCTTAAAAATGCAGCTATTCGGCATTTATCAGCATTTTTGAGCCATAAGCTTTTATGGGAGTATAGTTTTGCTGAAATAAAAAAAAAAAAGCTGAAAACCGCTACTGCAAAAACGCTCCAAAACTCATTCTACAGCTACAGCTTTCTACAGCTTACGCTACTGGCATTTTTATAACGTCCTGTGTGCCTTACTGTGGGGAAATGTAAAAGCCCTGTGAAAAGGGGTCATTGTTTTAGGAATCTGATTTTCTTTATAAGGCTCCATGCACACTGTATCTCAAAAACGACCGTTTTTGGTAGTTTTGGCGTTTTTTCTTAACAGCCCAAAAAACCCCCTTTTATGTTATCCTATGTGTCCATGCACACATGGTCGTTTATTGTCTTTTATCAGCAGTGGCGTTTTTGGGCTGTTATCTGAACGCCCTGAATTGGCGTTCAAAAGTCGTTCTCCTGACCACAAAAAACGCCGGTTAACGCCGGAAAACGGTTTATCGGCGTCTGGCGTTTTTTGCAGTCAATGGAAGCCAATGAAGAAAAAAAAAAATGCCGCTAAATGTCGGTAAACGCTGCTTACAAAACCCTGCAAATAGAACGTTTTGTAAGCAGCGTCTCCTGCCCTACGCTGAAGAGCCCAGATAGCGTCCAGTGTGCATGGAGCCTAAAGCTTGTACAGGAGGGCAGTCATATTTCTTCATTATACACCAATGAGCTATAACAGCATGACCACCCTCCTAATACTGAGTAGACCCCCCCTCCCCCTGTTGCTGCCTAAACAGCCCTGACCCATTGAGGCATGGACTCCTCTACACCTCTGAAGGTATGCTGGTGGTATCTGGCATCTGGCCATCGGTAACGGATCACTGCCTCCGCCATCTTGCTTTTTTGCATCCCAGTGCTTTCTCTTCCCCAGGTAAGCGACGCACATGCATTTGGCCATCCATGTGATATAAAAGAAAAGATTATAAAATTGAACAATGTTCAAGATAATTGTATGATCGATAAAAACCTAATAAATCGTTTATGGGAAAAAAAAAAAAAGAAAAGATTATTCAGCAGACTGGGCCACTTCTTTTATTGCTCCATTGTCCAGTTCTGATGCTCACATGACCATTGTTGGCTGTAGATACAGGTCAGTATTGGCACCCTGACTGGTCTGAGGCCATGTAGACCCATATGGACACCTTTTTATTGGAACCAGCATTAACCAGCATCTGAGCTACAGTAGCTCCTGTATTGGATTGGACTACACGGGCCAGCCCTCACTCCCCATGTGCATCAGTGAGCTTGGGCTGTCCATTATTCTGTCACTAGTTCACTGGTTTTCCTTTTCTTGGACCACTTTTGGTAGGTTCTGACCACTGCAGGCCGGGGACATCCCACAAAAGCTGCGGTTTTGGAGTTGCTGTGGCCTTGGCCCATTGCAAAGTCGCACAAATCCTTACGCTTGCCTATTTCTTCAGCTTTCAACACATCATCTTCAAGGACATGTTCACTTGATGCCTAATATATCCCACCTACTTTTAGTTGCCATTGTCACGAGATGATCAATATTATTTACCTGTCAGTGGTCATAATATTATAGCTGATTGGTGAATATGCAAGCTCTGCTTTGCTGCTGATTGTCTTGTCGCACAGATAAGGTCTGTCTAATTAAAGACAATGGACTGTCTACAGTCTCTAATGATGTCGCACACACATTGGAAGTGATAACCCTAGAACATGTCATCATTACCTTGTCTGTGGTTGACATAATGGAGTTTGGAGCAGGGTTTTTGTTTGAGGGAAAGAAGGAGGTTACTTTAACCACTTCCCACCCGGACCGATTCTGGCACTTCTCTCCTACATGTAAAAATCATAATTATTTTGCTAGAAAATTACTCGGAACCCCTAAACATTCTATATGTTTTTTAGCAGAGACCCTAGGAAATAAAATGGCGGTCGTTGCAACTTTTTCTGTCACGCGGTATTTGCGCAGTGATTTTTCATCCAATTTTTTTTTTTGGAAAAAAATCTGTTTCATGAATTAAAAAAACAAACAAAACCAGAAAAGTTAGCCCATTTTTTTGTGTAATGTGAAAGAAGATCTTGCGCCGAGTAAATACATACCTAACATGTCCCGCTTTAAAATTGCGCACACTCGTAAAATGGCGCCAAACGTTGGTAAAAAAAAATACAGGTTATCTGTTTAGAGTTACAGAGGAGGTCTTGGGCTAGAATTGTTGCTCTTGCTCTAACGCACGTGGCAATACCTCACATATGTGATTTGAACGCCGTTTACATATGTGGGTGCGACTTGCGTATGTGTTTGCTTCTGTGTGTGAGCACGCGGGGAGGGGGGCGCTTTAAATTATTTATTTTATTTTTTATTTATTTTACTTTTATTTTTACACTTTCTGTTTCATTTTTTTATCACTTTTATTCCTATCACAAGGAATGTAAACATCCCTGGTAATAGGAAAAGTGTGTGACAGGTACTCTTTATGGAGAGATGTGGGGTCTATAAGATCCCACATCTCTCCTCCAGACTGGAAAGCCTGAGATCAGGAAAAAAAATTGAACAATCTGATGTTCCTGCTGTGTCCCTGGCTTTGTTTACTTCCGCTGGCCTGGACGTGGAGTCACAATGTCGCACCCGGGCCTCCGAGATCCATAGAGATTGCAGGGTTCTCTCTATGGCTTCCTTCCAGTGCCGGCCGATTCCTTTTCCGGCTCACCGATCGCACAGGTGAGTCGGGTGAAGTGTTCTGTAAGAACGATCAAGCGGCTGAACTACCACTATCATTGTTGTTACGGTGAAGTGAATCACTGGCTGAAAAAAACGATATCTGGATGATGCCTGCAGCTGCAGGAATCTTTCAGATATCACCACTCAAAGCTGAGAACGTCATATGACGGCCTACGGGTGGGAAGTGGTCAAAATGCTACTGAAGTCCGTAAGCAGAGATTCCCTTTTAGGGTCCTTTCACACATACGGACCATTCATCAGTTCCGTCACATCAAAACGGATGAAGTATTCATCCTTTTTTCATCTGTGGTCATCAGTTTTTAATCAGTTTTTTTACATCCACTACCAATGCAAACACGGATCAAAAACTGACCGTTCGTTAGTTTCCATCCGTTTTTCGTCCGATCCGTTTTTTTTATGGATGAAAAATAGGACTTTCATCCCTTCAAAAAAACGGATGTTGACAGAAGCGGATGAAAATGGATGCAAATGAGTGATCATCAGTTGTCATCCGTTTTTCCATAGAGATGCATTAATGTCCGTTTTTCATCTGTCAACGGATGGATGAAAAACGGACAAACGGTCCGTATGTGTGAAAGGGGCCTTAATGAAAATCTTTTTTTCTCTCTCTATTTTTTTTTTTATTATTATTTTTGTTCCCTATTTTACGGAGAGGGATGGGGCTCTGTCCAGCATAAATCCTTCAACTGTAAGCTAGATTTAGGAATATGAAGTACTGGCTATGTGCTGTTGATACACTGTATGTTACCCTTGATTTGTTAAAGTTTTTGATACTGACTGTTTTAAAATCAATAAAAAGAATTTGAACAAAAATAAATAAAAATGAAATTACATGCTAAATTAATAATTAGAGCAGAAGATGTAGTCATCTGAATTTATATGCAAATCTTGACTTCTCATGTACAGGTCAAGCTGAACGATCCCCCTGTAATCATTTCTGTTGGTGGTTAGGCTACTAGTCAGATTAATAGACCAGTAAGGATGTTTGCTTATGCCTAGCATAGACCATGAGAAAATTGGTTGAAAAATACTGCTTTTGGAGCTTTCGTCCAATAATCTGAGTGCTAATACACAGCTTTCCAGTGCCGATCACGACAGTTCATGCAAAAAAATCCGAAGGGACAAGGACAAAATGTTTTCTTGTACGAAAACAGAACAAACAATTTTCATGTAATTAGTATATTTGTACTAAATTTAGATTGTAAGCTCTAACGAGCAGGGCCCTCAAATTCCTACTGTATTTAAGTGTATTGTATTTGTACTGTCTACCCTCAAGTTGTAAAGTGCTGCGTAAATTGTTGGCGCTATATAAATCCTGTATAATAATAATAATAATAAAGAAATATAAAAGCATATTTTCAGACAGTGTATAAGGTTTTTGTTCAGAAGTAAAAATCATTTTAAAATTTAATGTTAAAAGCAAGTGAAATGTTCGCACGACATTCATCCATTTCATTGAAAGTAAAAAGATTGTTTATATGAATATTCCTGTCCAAGAATCGATACGTGTATGGCCAGCATAAGACCTTTCGTAGCAGCAGCATGCTTTTTTTTTTTTTTTTTTTTGAGTCACCTGTCATGATGGCGTTAAAAAAACAAAAAATTTAGTACAAAAACAATTGTTAATCACTACTATTAAGGGTTAAAGCGGAGTTTCGCCCAAAAGTGGAACTTCCTCTGGTCGGATTTCTCCCTCCCCCCTCAGGTGTCACTTTTGGCACCTTTCAGGGTGAAGAGGACACCTGTCTTTAGACAGATGTCCTTTTTCACACATCCGGGAGCCCAGGGCCGCGGCCGCAGCCGTCAGCAGCCAGGCTCCCTTCTCCTCCGCCGCCAATGAGAAAGCGCAGCGACGGCTCGCGCATGCGCATTGGGGGCTTGGCCGTGAAGCCGAATGGCTACATGTCCGGGTTCCCTTAGTCTCAATGGAGGCGGCCGCACTCTTCCACCAAACCGAAGATCGGTGGCGGTGCCAACATCGCTGGACTACAGGACAGGTAAGTGTCCTGAAGTTAAAAGTTAGCAGCTACTGTATGTGTAGCTGCTGACTTTTAATTTTTAAAGGAACGGCAGCAGGCGGCGAATCTCCGCTTTTAAGTTAAACCATGAAATATTGAAATAATAACATAGATCTCTTATATCGTGTGTGTGTGTGTATGTATGTATGTATATATACCCTGAAGTCGGATATACAGCATATTTTAACTGGAAGTTGGACATGAAGCTATATGAAGGGTGGATGGGGATAAGACTGAGACTGTTTTTTGAATGGATATGATTATCTTAAATATAATGCACAATACTGGTAAACTTCCACTTTAGGCCCCTTTCACACATGCTGTCCAATCAGGTCTGCCTGCCAGTTTTTCAGATGGACCTGATTGGACTGTAGAATCGGATCTGATCGGATGAAAATGGACAGGCGGATCCGTTTTCATCCGATCTTCATAGAGCAGAGTGGCGCTCTGACAGATCTGTTCCCGCACAGTGAGCAGAGACGGATCTGTCATCCGCCTGCTCAGCGGGGATCAGTGGATCGATCCCTGCTGAGCAGAGCGGACTCCGCAAACGGACAAGCCCGTGTGAAAGGGGCCTAAAGTGATTGTAAACGTTGGATTTTTTAATTTTTTTTATTTAAACAAAAAAATTATCATACTTACCTGCACTGTGTAATGGTTTTGGACGGAGCAGCCCTGATTCTCTTCATCTGGGGTCCCCCACTGGCGCTTCTGGCTCCTCTGGCCTTCAGAGTGCTTTTATAGCAAGCCGTAAAGTACAGTAAAGAGTTCCCCTATAGCAAGGTGAAAAAAAAAAAACTTCTTGTAATGTTTTTGATATCTATACACACGTTTTTTCCTTTCATTCCTATTTTAACCACTTACCAACCGGAAGGTTTTCCAGCTTTAGAACCAGAGCACTTTTTGCGATTCGGCACTGCGTCACTTTAACTGACAATTGGGCGGCCGTGCGACGTTGCACCCAAACAAAATTTGCGTCCTTTTTTTCCCACAAATAGAGCTTTCTTTTGGTGGCATTTGATCGCCTCTGCGTCATTTCTTATCGCCGCTATAAACAAAAGAATAGCGACCATTTTGCAAAAAACCCAAATTTCTTACTTTTTGCTAAAATTCAAATCCAAAAAAAAAAATATAAAAAAACTTTTTTTCACCGGTTTTGGCCGATTTATATTCTTCCTCATATTTGTGATTAAAAAAAAAATCGCAATCGGCGTTTATTGGTTTGCGCAAAAGTCGATGCGTTTACGGATGATGAGAATTAATTTCTGGGGTTTTTATTATTTATTTATTTATTTTTTTACTAGTAATGGCAGCGATCTGCGATTTTTAGCGGTACTGCGATATTGCAGCGGACATGTCGGTCATTTTTGACACTTTTTTGGGACCAATGACATTTATTCAGCGATCAGAAATTTAAATGTCCACTGATTACTGTATAAATGTCATTGGCATTGAAGGGGTTAACCTGCAGGGGGAGAGCTAGGGGTTAACTGTGTTCCCTGGGTGTGTTCTTGGGGGGGGGGGGGTTGGGCTAACATGGGCATGAGAGATCTAACTGATCCCAGTGACAGGGATCAGTAGATCTCCCATGCCCCTACTAACAGAGCGGGGAACCGCCGTGTTTACATCGGTGGTTCCCCGTTCTTTCCCTGTGGCCGATCATCGCAGCTCGCGGGCGGACACACTCCTCAGGAGTGCGGCGGGCTCGCGCGCGCCCCCTAACGGCTGTTCGCAGATCGCCGTCTTTTTTTGGCGATTTGCACTCAGCATCCTGACTGCCGCCGTGAAAACACGGTCGGGAAGTGGTTAAACTGAATGGGTTGCTTTACAAGGCGAGCCCACAAATTTTTGGAGGCAACACACCCCAATGCTTTATGGTACGTTGCCATGTGTCGCAGTGTGCTGCAAAGAACGTGTGTTGCCTTAGACCCCTTTCACACTTGTGCGAGTTGTCCTGCGATTTGGGACTGCAAAGTCTCATGACAAGTCGTTCCTCATTATTTCCAATATGTACAGTTCATATCTATATGACTTTGAAGTCGTGCCGACTTCAAAATAGTCCCTGCATTACTTTGGTCCAACTTTGATGCAACTTGAGGTCCATAGACGTCAATATTAAACCCTCAAAGTCGCATGCAAATCGCACCTGAATAATATAGATGCTGTTTCTGTACTACTTCTGTACGACTTTGTAATAAGTTTTCATTGTGCCAAAGTTGCAACAAAGTCGGACCAAAGTCATACTGATCCCAAATCGCGGCAAAAAATTGCAGTAAAATTGGGTCGCACAAGTGTGAAAGGGGCCTTAGTGTGTTGGGTGCCATTCAAAATGAATACACATAACACGCATTGCGGTAACTGCTTCTCCTTGTTTCAACTTTGAGGCGGAGGAGTGAAACACGTTGGAGGCATGGCCTGGCAGGAGCCCTGGCTGGCACTGCCATTAATTCCAATATCAGTGGGTCTGCATTGATGTGCGGATTCATTCTCAACGCATGACTGTAGCACTCATCTTCCCATAATGCAGAGAAGTAATTTGTCCCTTAGTAAATCAGACTAATTTTTAAAACCTTAGAAAAAAATTAAGTCCTTCATATGAAGTCTATAGAGAGTCAAGAAAAAAAGGCCTTGTGACTTTTTGCTGTCCTGAAAAAGCATCCAAGCTGTTGTGCAGCCAGTGAGTGACACTGCATGGTTTTTCAGCATTGGGTGAACTAAATTGGCACCAGTGGAAGGCTTCTAGAGCTACCACAGGCTAAAGGGCCCTTTTCTGTCAAAAAGTACAACAAAAAAGGGAAATACAAATTTTGCTATAATTTTAGAAATGAGTGTTGTGTTTTGTCAATCATCATATTGATATAGAAATATCATAGGCAGTCCTGTGTCCATGGTTAGCAGTTCTAAATGTCTTTCATAAAAACTGTCTGTATTTTTCCTTTATTTTTTTTCTGAAGCAGCGTGGGAGCCGATTATATCGCAGACATCTGGTCGCATGCTTATAAACACGATAAGGTCTCTGTTTCATGTAGATTGACTGCAGTTATGATTTAAAATGATAATTATGTATCTGTCCTTTCTTATGTTGTGTTTACATTGCTGTAATCGAATGCATTTCATCTCTAAAGATAATTTGCTATTGGTTCTAATAAGATATGTAGTCCAAAATGAATGGTGCTGTTCTATCACTTGCACTATTGTGTTTTATTAATTAATTAATTAATTAATTATTTATTTAATTTTTAACTTAATTTCTTAAATCTGTACGACAGCCTAAAAATGACAGCAGTTCTGACAAAGGTTTATAGTAGAACATTAAATTGTACAGATGATATGTCCCATGGCGGTGGAATTGTATTGTTATTTTACAAAGTGGTCCAAACGGCAGAAACTTTTTTGTACTGTTCTACATAACCTGTTGAGTTCTAAACATTAAAGTATTAATAACAGCAATATATTTTTTTTCTAGCTTTGGATGGAGTAGAGAGGGATTAGACCCCCTGTCAGTTTTTATTGCTGACTGTGCCTCTGTCGGGAGATTCCCCCTCTCTATTTGTCCTGTTTACCATTATCATTGAAAGTAAAAGAAAATCCCAAGTTTTGGGTTGTCTCCAGAAAAGTAATAAGGGGAAATCTTCCAAAGGGGTCAATAATTCTGGTGACCTGGGGGTCCCCTAGGAATTCCCCTAATTTGCATGGATTTCATTTCACTTCCTGTTTGGCTGTGGGACAGGAAGTGAAGGGAAATCTCCCCAATGGTACACAAATGGCAAAAAATCTGACGGGTTATAACCTTCCATTTACGCTATCCAAAATGGGGAAAAAAAAGTTTTGCCTATAGTTCTACTTTAAACAGTTCATGTTATACACTTTAAGCTGATGTTTAATCTAATATTTTTTCCTTCCTGGCTTCTCCATCAAAGGAGAAGTACAGCCAAATCTCATTTTGCTGGGCTTCTCCTATGGATCACAGGAGTGCAGTTTGTTCTGCACTCCTGTGACCCGTTTTGACACTGTTTGGTCGGCTAATATCACAGAACCGGTCTACGCTTGGGCAAGATGGTGACAGTGAAATCGTGATCCACCTACATGCCTGGACCAGCACTAAGTGCGTCCTTCCCCCTTCACAGCCCAGTTCTCCATTGAGCATCGGGGGGGGGGGGGGGGGGTGTGCACGGCGAATGACAGTCACCAGCTCTCTGCTCGAGGAGCTGTGAGGGCCGAGCGATCGGTAGTGTTTGATCGTTGAATTCTCAGTTTTTAGAGTCAGCAGGGGACAGATGCAGCATTGGACCGGTGATGCAGCCACCTAGGCAAGTCTAATTCTGCAAAAAGAAAAACCTGAACTTCACTTTTAAATTTTAATTTAAAACGTTTGTTTTCATTACATGCCTTATGTTAGACCCAGTAATGTCATCACTGGGATGCATTCTGGTTTAAGTTACATACTACACAATGGGCACCCACCTGTGTTGCCTCTTAAAGAGGTACTAGCCTATTGAAACCACCAAATTATTGCAACTCCTAGAAGACATCTCTATTGAAGGAATGTCTACCTGTTCATACCCACAAAGGGTTTAAGTGCACTTGACCTAACAAAGTAAGTTGTTATGTCCATGTCCTAAGGTGAGCGCATTGGAGTGAAGGTGGTGGGATTGCACTTGCATGAGAGAGGAGACTCATTGACATTTTTAATTACAAAGTGAAAAAGGAACCATTGTGGATCATTCACTGTGGCACTTGATTAGACTAACATTTTAGCCATAGACATTCATGGACTTTTATCACATCACATTAGCTGTGGTGACTTAAAGTGGTGTGGAATATCACACTGTATCATCATAATTCTATTATTTTGCACTTTAATATTTTTTGAACTTCATAATTTGTTGCACTTTATTTGAAGCAAAAGTGATACACATTTGCATATTAAACATAAGGTAATACAGGGAAGCTCCACATAATCATCCATAACCATAGAAGACAATTGCTAATTCCACTGCCAGCACTGTCTTTGTTGATGCAAATTTCTTTCCTGCAACCCGTAGCTTAGACTGGAGGGTAGCTGTTAGTCTGGAGGGGTGGAGTGTTTCAAGAAAGGCTACATTTGCATCCAGACCACCCAAGGCATGCTGAGCCTCCATGATTGAAAGAACAAGAAGAGAGGGATGGGTCAGGAACAGGAGGCTGGAGAGGAAAGGGCAAAATGATACTGGATGTCCTCCAACCAGGAAATGAGGTGGGCTGTATCTGACTTGCTACAGCTTCTAATGCACATTGTGAGAGGCTTAGGTTTGGTTCACACAGGGGCGACTTGTGCACCGACTTGTGTCTCCCCAAGTCTCTTGACATCTTAAATTCCATTGAAGTGAATGGGAGCCATCCTAATGTACACTACTGAAGTCGCCCCGACTTCAAAAAAAGGTTCCTGTATAGAATTCAATGGAAGTTGCCTTCAAGTCGTATCCCCCATCTATATTGAAGCGACTTACAGGAAAAAGAAAAGAATTTACACAGTTACTCCCCTCGAATTACCTAGGCACCCCCCTCCCTTTCTTCTCTGATTGGCCACAGGCAAAGTCACCTGGCATGGAGTCGTATTGTAAGTCGCCTGAAGTCGCATTGAAAGTTGCCTAGCAAAGTCACGCCGGAGTCGGATCGCCCCTGTGTGAATGCAGCCTTACAGTGTGCAATGAAAAGTGAACAGTTTTAGTTCAAAAGAGGAGCCTACACAACTGTGCAGTGTTGTTATGTTAGCATAGAGAATAGTGGCGTCTGTATTCTGCAGCAAGCCTGCACCAGCTAAAAGTAGGTATTCTAGCAGCGGTTGTATAACCATAGCTTTAGGGCAGCGGGGTGGGGGGGTCAGAATGGGACTGGCTGTATTTTTGGGTTTAGCTCTGCTTCAAGTTGATGAACTGTCAAGCTGGTTTTAGTATTGCAAATATTGCCAGCAAAGTAATTACAGCAGTAATTATAATAGTAATTAGTTTACTTGGCAGAGGCATTTTTTCCTGACACGTTGTGCCCCTTTTAATAAATAATCTGCGCCTTTCCTGGTCTCAGTATAAGGAAGGTAACACACAGAACTGTATACAGTCAGGAAGACTGGATTATCAGCCATTGCCTTTCTTCCAACTGTCTAATGAGCCGGACTGATAAATGCTGTATAGACCATCTGTCACGTTATTGTGATGCCGATCTGAAGTGCCATTATCTTTTATTGCATTTGGAAATTATTGTAACACTCTCAGGCTAATTTATGTTGTGTTATAAATATATCCATTGATTTGTTCTGTTACCAATTAGTTGCCTGTGTTTTATATACAAATGGCACAGTGCCACTTGGTTTCCAATAATTTATAGTAAATCTGAAGGAGTCTAATTCACCCTGCCTGATGGGCTTCTCAGATGGATGTTGCAAATAGTAGATTGCTTACATGGCTGGCAGTGATTTGAAGTTTATTTAAGCCAAAATGTAAGACTTTATTTTCCTGTGTGTCTCACTTCCTGTCCTGTAGGTGGAACAAAAAGAGACAACCTCTCCAAAGTGAAGGAAAATCCTCTTAGGTAGTTGTCACTTGTAACAAGTGTCCCCATTGGAAGGGTTTCCCTTCTGCTCCTGTTCTGCTGACTGAATATTTTGGTTGGTCCTCCACTATCAGTCCCAATCACAGGAGTCACCAGGACACCCATTAAAACCTAAATGTACAAAAAACAAGAGGTCCAAACAATCGTCTTAGCGCCTTAAGTCCTTTAACCCCTTGGCGCTATCCGCACGCAAATATGTGGCCTCTCAGTGGGTGGGCCTTGGCGCCGAGCGGCCACATATTTGCGTGAATTGGATCAAATATAGCTGTGCTGAGAGCTCACGCCCTGCACACTCCTGGCTTAGTTACCGGCAGCTAACGGAGATCTCCTGATCGCTGCTTGAGAACAGAGCTTTCCGTTCATGTGACCACCATGACAGCCAATCATGGTAGGTCACATGATCATAAAGCGGTGCCAAGAGGTTAATAATATCACAACAACAAAGAGAATAGAAGGGACCCAATGCATCTGTCATCACCGAAGACTAAAACATATCTGAGCAGAGCCAGCACCATGTCCATCTGCATAACCTGGCCCTGATTAAGAGGGGTTCGGACCCCTGAAAAGCGTTGGCTCCTTTTTCTTTTCCTGTTTTTACTCGTGATAATATTACTAGACTTTGGACTCCTGAAACAGTTGTTTGGCACTCTTTTGGCTTTTTTACATTTGGATTTCTTAAGTTGAAAGGCATCCATTTCTGGGAAGACCAAATTTGTGGAGAGCTCCCAAGCCAATACACCACTAGTCACGCCTTCCTATGGTTTAAAGAACTGTATCCAGAGTCTGACCTTCACCACTCTTTGAACAATAGAAAACCTGGCAGAGGTTTAACCCTCTCAACATACTATGCAGAAATAGGGAAAAAGTTATGACTTTACACTTTAAAATATATGGGTCTGAAAAAACAGAACTGGGGAAAAAAACTCTTCACAAAATTGTAGTTTTTTTCCGGTAACACTGGGTGCTTAATAGTGAAAATAAACAAGAATCCCTATTGGTCACTGTGGGCAACAATATTGAGATTATGACAAATTATCACTTTTGTTGATCTAGGATACTTAGGGTACCTCCAAAAATGCCCCTGTATTGGGTCCCACTGCAACACATGGTAATGTATTACTATGTGCAGTGGTACGCTGCATTGAAAACACGGGTGCAAAATCTGGTGCAGCTCTGCATAGAAACCAATCAGCTTCCAGGTTTTAGCCCCAGTTCACAGTGAGTGCGGGAATGAAATGGTGTGAGTTAAGCTAACTCGCACCATTTCATTCCCACATGTTAGTCCCGATTTCAGCTGCGATTTCACAGGCATCTGTGCTGGTTTCTGCACAGATGCCTATGGAAATCGCACATGAAATTGCAAAAAGTAGAAGAACTACTTTTTGAAATCGGTGTGGCGCCGCAAGTGCAGCGTCGCACCAATTAGAATGGTGCCATTGCTGGCAGTTGCCGCCGATTTGGCATGTTGTTAGGCATGTCAAATTGCATGCCAAATCACGTCGATGTGAACCAGGGCTTTATTGTCAAAACTTAAAGAGGAACTGCAGTCTGCTCACATAATTTGTAATAAAAACATCTTTGCCATTCTGAAGCATCCGTATGATCACTTTGCATATTATTTTATATATACTGTGAGTCTGTACTTGCCAAATATGCTGAAGAAATCTCCCTCCACTAAGTCTGGCTGCATCCATTTTAACTGTGGGCAGCTCAAGCTGCTGCCTGTTTGCTTCCTGGATTTACACAGACACACAGAGGCACACCTCCAGCCCTGCAGCCTTCATTGGCCCTCTTATGACTCATCCCCCCTCCCTTCCTGGCAAACTCTCACGAGAGTGAGAGAGAGAGCTGTGCATGATGTCAAACGCCGAGGCATTTTACTAGACAAGGAACAGGAAGTGGGCTGTATAAGGCATTTACTGGCAGAAAAAAAAATGTTTTACTATCCAAAGTTAAAACAACAAGGGCAGAGGATTTAATAGATGGAAAGATGAAAAAAAATTACTGAAGTTCCGCTTTAATTGAACAAGTAGAAGTAAGAAGCTGATTGGCTACCATGCACAGGTGCACCAAATTTTGCAGACTTCAGTTTTAGTAAATCAACCCCGCTGTGTGCAGTCTAAGTATATTCTCAGCAGGCTTCAGTGCTGGGATGAATGAATAAACATGTGCATGAACAGGAGATATGTCAGCCAGTCAAGACGGCTGAAGACCCTGCACCTGGTCGAAGCCCAGGAGAAGATGTCAGTGCTGCGTCTCTGGAGAAGAAGTATTTGTGAACTTTAGTTCCACTGTAAGTTCAAAGAAAGGGAGGAGACTCCCAGACATATATTATCCCCCTGGACTTTACAGGCAGTTTGTATATATAGTACAAAAAGAAAAAAGGATATAGAAAATAGTAAAAAATATTAAATTTTATTGGTACAAAAGGGTATATTGTAACATTGAAGCGAGCAAGGACATAAAGTTCCTCGCTTACTCCAAATACATATATAGATTACATAAATCCAAATAATGAATTTAAACAATGCATACATCAAATTATACAATTTAAAAGGGACAAAAATAGATTTGTCTCAACATGGTACTACAGTTTAACAGCATGTATACTTAGAGATGCTTGGATGCATGTGAGATTAGACACACTCAAGGAGCCGCTTAATAAGCAGGATCTTGGGGCTATTTCTCAGATATCCCAACATGTTTCGGTCAATCCTTCATCAGGGGACTATGGGCATCGCGCAGAACAATAATTGTGCTGTCTGTAACAGAATTCAATCATATGAAACAATATATCATGCACATGATAGTTTAGTACATAATGCAGGTAGTTTGGTAAGAATGCATTCCCATGGGAGAAAAACAAAATGGGAAAGAAGCTAAAATGAACCACCACTTACATCTAACTGGAAGTACCATCAACCAAGTTTCAAGCAGCCCGGGAGGATCTGGAAACCAAGTCCAATGTTGGCCACAAGGAGTGGAACCCCAAAGGGTGGGTCGCAGAAGTTATGCAACCATAAGGGGCCCAAAGTGGCTGAGTCAGCGAACCTCACAAAGAGGTATAGTGTAATACTGATGGAGAAAAGGAAAACAATAGGTAGGTATAAGGTGTGTCCGTGTGGGTATGTGGACGTACAAAACAACATTCATCGGGGGGCATTAGGGTTGGATTGGCTGCCCCGGACGCCGACTGCCCTATATATGCGGCCATGTTTCCTGAAATCCACATGCAGCCCACATACGGACGGTCCTTAAGGAGACAGGTAACTGCATCAAGCTACATGCTCTAATTTGCGTAGCGTTTCCCTCGGTACCATATGCAATGCAAATAGCACTTCACCATACTTTGTCGCCCAATTTGGCGGTCTTGATACCCATAGGGTTTGTATGCATGACCCATGTGGTGTGTACCACTTTGGAAGATCATGCATCACTCTTTGGACACCATGTTCTTTTTGGCTGCATTTCCATATGGTACAAGCAATAGGGTATGCTTCAATCCTCCAGGGTGTGGCACCCTAATGCCCCCCGATGAATGTTGTTTTGTACTTCCACATACCCACACGGACACACCTTATACCTACCTATTGTTGTTTTCCTTTTCTCCATCAGTATTACACTATACCTCTTTGTGAGGTTCGCTGACTCGGCCACTTTGGGCCCCTTATGGTTGCATAACTTCTGCGACCCACCCTTTGGGGTTCCACTCCTTGTGGCCAACATTGGACTTGGTTTCCAGATCCTCCCGGGCTGCTTGAAACTTGGTTGATGGTACTTCCAGTTAGATGTAAGTGGTGGTTCACTTTAGCTTCTTTCCCATTTTGTTTTTCCCCCATGGGAATGCATTCTTACCAAACTACCTGCATTATGTACTAAACTATCATGTGCATGATATATTGTTTCATATGATTGAATTCTGTTACAGACAGCACAATTATTGTTCTGCGCGATGCCCATAGTCCCCTGATGAAGGATTGACCGAAACATGTTGGGATATCTGAGAAATAGCCCCAAGATCCTGCTTATTAAGCGGCTCCTTGAGTGTGTCTAATCTCACATGCATCCAAGCATCTCTAAGTATACATGCTGTTAAACTGTAGTACCATGTTGAGACAATACTATTTTTTGTCCCTTTTAAATTGTATAATTTGATGTATGCATTGTTTAAATTCATTATTTGGATTTATGTAATCTATATATGTATTTGGAGTAAGCGAGGAACTTTATGTCCTTGCTCGCTTCAATGTTACAATATACCCTTTTGTACCAATAAAATTTAATATTTTTTACTATTTTCTATATCCTTTTTTCTTTTTGTACTATATATATAAACTGCCTGTAAAGTCCAGGGGGATAATATATGTCTGGGAGTCTCCTCCCTTTCTTTGAACTTTCATCATTTAGGACGTGGCAGTATATTTCTCTCTTCCCCTCTTTTTATCTTAGTTCCACTGTAACATTACCACTCAACGTTACAAGGCTTAGACAGGTGTGAATGGGTCCTTAGTAGGTTGAAATTCGCAATTATGCTTCCTTCTAAAGTGGCACTTTCTCCTTTCCACTGGTTACCAGCACCTAGTTTACCTTTCTTACCTGCAGACACTTGTGACCTCAATCAGCAAAGTGATCGTAGGAATTTTGCGCATGTGTGCTATGTAGTTTAGGAGCTGCTACAGCTGTACCACTCTTTAGACAAACTTATTCATTAAAACAATGGGCAAAGTGCAGGACCCCACAGAGGAAAGAAATGAATGTAGTAGATTAAAATGTGATTGATTACAATGAATCGTACCAATTGTAAACCCTTCATGCACTCCACTGTACCTTGCTGGATAAGCCATAAGATGCAGCAGTTGTGTTACCGGTAATGTTTCTGTTCCCAAATGCTAATGGAAGTCCATAGCGAAATTTAACATTTTTAGGGCATTGTGACCCCACTAGGTGGGCATCCAATGCTAAGACCATTTCTGTCCTTAGCCCAAGTTGCATGCACCTGTTACTGTGGCTCAGTGCCCAGAATCCACTGTGGTAATTACAGTAAGCCCTTGTGTGACTAATCCATCCTACACTCGCAAGAATATGTTAGCTGCTGGAAGAATAAAAAATGTATGGAGGATATAGTCTGAATTCTCATGAAGCCTATTGCATTCAGCACATAGCTCTGGTAAAGATGCTGGGCTTAAGACCCTTGGTTAATATTGTTATTATCCCAGCTTATCGTTCCCTTGGAAAATGGTGTAGTACACTATTGTATGAAACAAAATTCAATGAATATACTCTGTGGATTAAATATACGTGCAAGTTCATTTGTACCTTATCACCCAAAGTATACAGAGCTTTACAGACTATGAACTTGACTTATAAAATGGAGGAGAGGAAGAATGGAGGTGTGGTCTGGCGTAGCAAATCGAAATTACTTAAATTATTTTATTATTATTTTCTAATCGAACCACCAGTAAAAATCAGGAGTGTAATCTCCTAACACCCTAAATTTTGTTGAATCAATCGAGGCAATCTACCAATGTTCTTGAAATAAAATGTTCTTCGCTGACATTTCCAGACCTTTCTTTTGAAAATGGTGCTTGCCTGGCGATTTCTTAGTTCAATACTTTGAGATGCCGTCTTTGTGTTTAAACACTAAAGCTGTTGGTTCAGCCAGAGAAGAAGTATTTTTAAAAGGACATTTGAGACATCGTAGCCTCCATACACCGTTACTAGACCTATTTTTTTTGTAAAGGTGTACAACTTTATTTTTCTACACCTAAAATGCATAGTTATATAGTTGAACTAGAAAATACATGTTTGTCAAATTTAACTACCCTAGCTGATCTAGAGGAAGGGAAAAAAATCCTATTGTAAAATGTGGTTTGATGTCATCTAAAGGGGCAAAACATTCCCTTTAGATTCGTTCATTGGCAAAGGAGAACTCCTTGAATTACCAATTACCACGTATTTCTTAAAAATATGAAGTTGTATTTTGAAATAGTCCTCCAGGAATAGATTAAGACCAAAAAGAAACCCTAAGTAAAGTATATAATTTCAGACATATATATCTCCAAAATATAGGGATGGGGGAAAGGGCCAGTACCCCTGAATTGATTAATCAGAGGAACAACAACACAGACTCACCAAACAGGGGTGGATTTCACCACTTTAGAACCAAGGACAGAACAAAAGAGGGACAAGGAGGGAAGGTTCCCACCAGATGGGGTTCTATGCTCAGAAGAGACGTGGGGGGAAAAAAGCGCGGTTTTGGCATAAGGTTAGCTTTATTGAAAATTCATAATTGTTTAAACATGATAACAATAGATGTGTAAATGGTTAAAAGAGAAGACAACGTTGTCTTCTCTTTTAACCATTTACACATCTATTGTTATATATATCTCCAAGTCTCCACTCCTCCACTGGCTCAGATTTTTGCAGAGACACATCATCAAGTTTGCCATTTTTAAAGCAGACTTAGTTCTGTTTCTTCCCAGTGTCTAGTGATATTGTAGTGCGTGTTCTCATTTTGTTTTCTCTTCATAGCTTCCTGTCTTTACTAATCATCACCCTCGAGTAAATAGGATCACCAGCAACCTTCCTTTAGATAGTTAAAGGTCATAGCACAGGTCTCAGTCAACGCAGGTCTCAGTTGTGTGTTCTCTAGACTCTTTTAGTGGATTAGTCATGTGTATCCCATAGAATGTTGATGCCCAAGAACATATCTGAAAGTCTGGACATGGGTACTGCCATCGGATGCTTTGTGATGATGACCTTCATCATTTTGTACCCTATGTGTTTATCCTGGAAGCTTCCCAAGAAACCAGAATAACAAGTAGAAGCCTTCACTTTACCACTAGAGGGCAAGAATGCTCACAAGTCTAAGGCTCATTCATTTTAATAGCTTATAAATGGTTAGACTCACTGCCTCAGAAGTAGTTTGGCCATTGGTGACACCCCTGTTATATATTTCTCAAAGAGACTGCTTATTAACAGTTGTGCCCTGAGGGTTTGCTGAGCCATCATCTGTCATGATGATGATTACCATTTTGCACCCTACATATTTATCCTTTTTCTATTTCAATAGTTTTTTTTTTTTTATTATTGTTTTTCACAAAGCGGAAAATACAACAAGGCTTTCTGATAGCAAAATGCACATGTGTACAATGAATCAATAACATTTATTGTATGAAACAAGTGCTCAATAGCAAAATATCCTTCAATAAAAAGCTAGGTCAAGCAAAATACTCATGAGAGTCAGATGTAATGTTCGTTTTCATTCACAGCGGTAACCCTGTCCGGGGTTAAGGAAACAAGGGAGGGTTTATATCAAAATCTCAAGATTATAAAACTATGTAACCAAATTCAAATTTAAATATAGCACCCAATCACCCCTCTGTTTTGGAAGGTAAGAAACTCGGGACACCATACAGAGAAAAATCCATGGCCTTTCTAAAAGAACGATACTTGTATAAGCACCGTGTCCACAATACATAACTTATTAAAAAAAAAAATGATGGTCGGAAAAAATTAGGTAGGGAAAAATGCCAACCCAGGAGCTCACCCCACCTGACCACCAATCCGCCACTATTCAGATAATAGTTGTAGGTAAGACAGCCAAGGGTTCCAAACTTTGTCTAACAACAATTGCTTATCTCGAAGTGTACTAACGATTTTTTCATTCAGCATAATCCTAGTAAGTTTGCGTTTCAACAAGGAAAAGCCTATTACATGGCTTTTCCAAGCCATGGCAAACATTCTCTTAGCCGCCAGGAATAATAAACAAATTATTGTTTGACTGTGTTTGGAAATGTTTTAAATTGGCTGATTAAAAAAGGCGACCTGAGCTTTCTATATGATATTTACCGTGGTTACAGAGTAGATCAGGGAGTGAACTCGTATCCAAAAATGTCTACCTTTGAGGCCTGTCCAATATATATCCTTTTTCATGGAAATGAATAGCCTGGATACCTGGATTCTTTGCATGACAGACTCATATTAAGGGTCATTTGTAGCCTTCCAAGGAACAGGGATAGAAACCTTTACTTGTCAATTGGAATAGTGTAAAGTCTGGTACATGCCATTCATTTTTTTCATTCAACCCACCGGTCGGAGCTGCTGTAACAATCCGATGTTAGTACAGCGATCTCCACTGCTGAGCTGTTGTTGATGGGGAGCCAGAATTTCCAGCATTCATGTCCAATAGAAGCTGGCCGAATAGCTGGCTTCTGTTTGATCGGCTGCCATGCACACGGGCTGAATGTTGGCTGGTTTTTATTGAACCGGCCAATGTCACCCAACATTTGGCCCATCTCTACTAGGTTGAAGCCTCCTGCTCCCTAAGTTCTTTTGCCATCAGTCACCCTTTTTAATACTTATAATTTATTGATGTGTTAGAGGGGTTTCCACACTGTGTGTGTGTATAAGAGAAACTGTATACACTTTCCCCCAGAGCATACAAAAGTCATATATGGATTTTATCAGCAAATAAGTGGGAATAATGGAAAGTGTATCATTGTTGCTGGGAAACTGTTCCTGGTGTTGCATGTGATCATTGTAACTAGTTATTTCTTCCCTCTTTTTTCTTAGTGGTGAAATTAATATAATCCTTCTCACTTGCATAGATGTTGACAAATGCAATTGCAGATCTGCCATTTTGTTGAAGTAAAACCGTGCTATTAGCAGACATCTTGCTGCACCATGTGAGGGAAGTGGATGACTAAAGGTATAATTAATGCACACTGTGAGGATATGCCGAGATGGCTCTTCAGGTTTACTCACTGTTTGTCTGGCAGCCAGTGCAAGTAAGACATTTTCTCAGGAATATTTCGTTCCAGCCCACACTTGAATTTAACTTCACAAATAATGGTATTTTTTAATTGTACAGATGCCAAAAGCAAGAACATCTGAATGAGGGGGGGTTATGATGGAAATGAAAGAATATTACCATAATTTAATTTGCTCTATGTAGTATTAAGACTATTTTAATTTAGCAGTACACAAATTCCTTCTTTGAAGGCGATGAAGCTTTATTCAGATAACTAATGCCTGTACCTCCCAGTTATTCATTTTTTTGGCTTGAGCACGTGTGATTGCTTTTAGTAAAAAAAATGTTTTTTTATATTGTGAGTTTGATTCATTTCATTCTGAAATGTATGTGAGGTTGGAGTTGACAGAGCTCCATTTCTTTCAATGAAGAGACTGCACTTTCAGATGATGGTTGTCTAGTCTCCTCCCGATCTTAAGATTTTGCTGGTAGTAGACCCAGCTGGCTTGACACTCAGCAGAATTGCCCAATGTTAGTGACTGGAATGGTGTTTTTTCTGAGCAGCACTATATGGCATGGTGATGAGTTTTATTGGTGCTATGCTTTACACCAGTGGTTCTCAACTTTAGTTCTCAAGTATCCCCAAAGGGGGCATGGTTTGGGAACTTCCCTTTGATAAAATAGCTCTTATCAATACTATGTCATTGATATTGATTTAAAGCAGCTATGCAAAGTAAAGGAAAACCTGAAAACATAGCCCGTTGGGAATACTTGAGGACTGAGTTTGAGAACCACTGCTTTACAGAAGTCACGCGAGGCCATTTATATCATTACTAAATATTAGGGATGATCTGTAGGACAGGTTGTCTTGAAACTGCTGAATAAGGTCTACAAAAGACTTTATACACACTGTACTTGTTTGGATACTTTTTCTCCTTGCAAGAAAAAAGTAGCTTAAAATACACGTTAAAACCTGTGTTTTTCACAAACTTTTATGCGTGTTTGCACGTTTGACCCATTAAGCATGACACTGCTACTCACCGTAGCACGTTTGACCCATTAAGCATGAAACTGCCACTCACCATAGAATGGATATATACATATGAAAGCCTCAGTCAATGCCACTCCTCGGGCCATGCTCCTTGATATATTTCACCCCACCCACCGGGGCTTAATCACAGGAGTCACCTATGATTAAGCCCCGGTGGGTGCGGCGAAACATGTCAGGGGGTGTGGCCCGAGGAGCGGCATTGACTGAGGCTTTCACATGTATATATCCATACTAGGACTGGCTATGGTGAGCTGCAGTTTCATGCTTAAATGTTCATTGCTCACTGAATGAGTTTTTCTTACACTTGCATCCTTGCTATCCTGGGTGCCAATGGAGCTCTACACCTCAGCCTAGAGCAGCACCACCAGGTACTTATGGCCTTTTTGCACGTTTGGCCTTAATGCATTCTATTGACCAGGATATTATTTATTCTTACCATCAGAATGCACTAAGGTGCTTAAACACAAATGTTTACGAGTGTTTGTGCTTTTGTGCTTTTTTTCTGCCTAAATGTTCTTTTCTGAATCTACAAGTGATGTTTTTTTCTTTTTTTCCCGCCTCTAAATGTCTGTAAATGCCTAAGTGTGCGTGACACATAGGCGGCATGGAGGGGCATTTAGAGGCACGTTATAAATCTATAAAACCGCTGCAGTGTGCATGAGACCTAACAGTTTTGTCACTGTTGGCTACTTACAACAGGGTCATCCTCTGTGGTATGGTTGCCAGAAGGCAATGACCTTCAACAGGTCAGCAAGCAATCTTTATGCATGGAGGTTTGCATCAGGCAAATTTAAACTTGTGTCTATGGTGGGCAGAGAGAGAGAGAGAGAAGAACACTGTGGGCACCAACTGCAATAGGGATTGCTTGGAAAAATCCATCACTGCTGATCAACTTGCTCCCAGGATGGCTTGACAAAAGGCATTGGCAAGAGTCGAGAAGGTGCCTATAATAGGGTTGACACCTCATCCCTTTAAACCCAAACACATATGAATGGCACAGATTCTGAGGCTAATTTAATGCAGATAAGGTGTTTAATTACCACATTAATCAGCCACAGAATCTGTTTAATGTGTTCGGTTTTAAAGGGATGAGGTGGCAACCCTAGCCTATAACCAGATGAATATTCGGGCAAACAGTTTCTAATGCCTGTAAACATTTCAAGTATATAATCCTATATAAAAATTAATTTTAACAGGGTGGACTTTATACTTTCAGACTAGATACAATGTTTCTTGACAAACCTTAGCAAGTCCTTGCCTTGATGTGTTAGCTAGAGCTTTCATTGCTTTTTTTCATCATTATTGTGCAGCATTTAAAGAATGTAATTCTGGTAACTTGTCCTCCTTTAGGTTTACTGTCATTGAGAGATGGACTTCTATGCCCAGGGGTGGTGATAGGAACAGACAGCTTTTAGATAGAGAGGCATGGTGGATATTTAGATTAAAAACAAGGGTCCCTCGGGGGTTAAACCTCAGATGGGACCTAGATTTACACCTATGTTGATTCCCTTTAGCACTACCTGCCTCTTCCATTTTAGTACTATTTTCTTTGCCCTACTGGGCATTCTTGCTTATTATTTTTTTTCTGTTTATTCAGCTTTAGTTTTGTATTATTTTCTTGGATTGTAATGTCCTTTTCTGATCATGTAACCAATTATGTTAGTGTTTTCGATAAACAATTATGTCTGCCCATGTATGGTGTTTTACCTCTCCAAGTAACTTTGATTATCTACTAATTGGCAAATTAATGGTGTGCTGCCAGGAGGGGCTTTATACACTATATATTGTGGAATTTTTGTGCATGGCATTTGTAGCGCACAAGGCTGAAATGCATTTACATCTGCTGTCTGTTTCTGTGTCTTTTATGGAGAATCAATAAATTTTGAAGATTTTAAAGAGCAAGCAAGGAGTTGCGGACCATCTTTTCTCATGCAGAAACCTTGGCCTCTTTGCTCTGTGAAAGTGAAGGACCATTAAACTTTACATGAAAATAAAACCAACAAATGATCAATGAGGCTGCTTTTCTTGTGTTGGGGGATCTAGACAAATCGTAATCCATCCCTGATGGCTAATCTGTCATTGTACACAGCGCTAATCCACAGCTATGCTAATTGAAATTGTGTTCTAATACAAATAGCTCCTTTAGCACTAATTAGATTTCCACACTGATGATCTGTAGATGAATGGTTGCACATTTATGTTTTAGTTGTGTTTTAGGATACACGCTAAATATGTGGGCAACAAGATGCCACATCTGGAGAAAAAAAAACAAGATCTTTCCTAAACTGATCTCTCCTGATTAATCTATTTATAGATCCGGCTCCATGACTTGTGTACAGATGATGTGCTAGATGCTGGAAGCCATGCATCTCAAAGACGTTTTATAGCCATGCAAATGCTGATGGGAATTGAATACTGTTTCTAATGGGTGAAGGCAATTTGTAAACTAAATTTACTCTGCTTTCTAGAAAGCAAATGGAATTTTAGCAAGTGTAGATATCCTTAAAGTGAACCTGCTATCTTTATAGACTGGAGTCAGCCTTTACTGTTGGCATAACCATTATTTTTTTGTTAATCCATTGAACTGTGCGCAAATATTTGAATAGGACCTCCTTGTAGCTCATCCACTCAGCCCATGGACTAATAATTTATAAGATAAGATCGTGTGATCTATAGTTATTTATGTTTTTTTCTTTGAGCCTACTAGTTAATAATCACCTGGTGAAATGGGATGAAAAGTAATGAAGTAATGACACGTGCTACTGTGTTCCATTCAGGTCCTCCTGTCCGTTTTTCAGGCGGACCTGAACGGACGCTCCATTCTCCTCTATGGAGCAACGGATGTCAGCGGTGACATGTCCACTAACATCCGCCGCTCTCCGATCCAATCCTGCACCGTAAAGTCTGATGGATGGAAGCCCTATTTTTCCATCTGTCTGGATATCAGACGGTCCATTGTCACCCGATTTCCCATAGAGGAGAGTGCAGCTCTGACAGACCCATCTCTGCACAGTGAGCGGAGACGGATCTGTCATCCGCCCACGATGCGGCGATCAGCAGAGCGATCCCCGCTGAGCAAAATGGACCCCGTACATGGACACGGCCATGTGAAAGGGCCCTTAGGACACTAGGCACTGTATCGTGGCACTTGCCAAACCATTGTGTACAGTGTTAGGTGCAAAGTGCTCTCCAGGTCCAATGCCATAGCACAACTTCTGGCGTGAGGCTCACATTGGGAGTAGGCTATGTGGGCCAAGCAGCGAGAGTTGCTCTGTTTATTACAGCTGTCGTTCACCATTATTAACTAAGATGCAAGTTGAGTCACATGGAGGTTAGGCTGTGAAGTTGAAGGCATGATTATTCTTCTGCTGCTGTTCAGCCATCTCCTCATAAAGAACCTGGAGCCAAGTAATGTGGTTTATCATTTAAAGGTATGCTGCAGTCAAAACTGAGCTTTAAGCCCTTCATACCTAATGGTAAAACAAATCTAAATGCCTAAGCAGAATTTTGCAATTTTGACGTGTTAGTAAAACCACACATATCATCACAACTACTTCAACTACTTTGTGCATGCAGGTGGGATCATGCCTTTTTTTTTTTTTCTGGACAAAGTGGGCTTTCGTTTGGTAGTAAATAGCTATGGATATCTCCTAATTTTTTTTTTTTAATTAAAGGAAAACTGGCCTAAAATAATAATAATAAAAAAATATATATATATATTTTTAAATTTTAGCTGTATATTTCTTGTTACTACCATAACCTACCAATAAAGAACAACCCAAAATAAATTCTCTTGCTCCTGATGATCACAACGATACCACACATGCGTATGTTATTTGTTGTTTATACACCACACATGCGTATGTTATTTGTTGTTTATACCCGTAGTACAGCCCAGAAGCAATAGTGCGTATTTTTGTTTTGTCCTACCTAAAATACACTGACACTAACTGTCACTGATAGTAATTTTAAAAAATCCTGCCCAAAATATACTGACCACCTTTGACCCAAACACCTAACCCTGGCACTGACCTAGATCAAACCTTGAACTAGGTATTTTTTCTCTTTCTTTATTTTTTTTTTATTTTTTTTTATTTTATTTTTTTTACAAATGCTTTTTTTTTCTTTCTGCAAGGAAAGAGAAAGATATAATGTATCCTTCCTCTCCATTCACAGAAAAAAAACCCCAAAGGAGTGGGCTTCACAGTGATTGATCACTGTGGTAGCCAATCAGAGGCTACCACAGCGATCAGGTGACCCCAAATTAGTAGATCCAGGTCAGTTAGTACGGGGCCCGGGGCTCTCTGTGAGAGCACGGTCTCTGTGCTGGGAGCCCGCCGTGTGATGCGCTCCCTGCACAAAGATAGAAAACCATATATGCGGCCCCATGGGAAAAAGCCAAGTGCAGTGAGGCCGCATATATGTTACATCAGTGTGAAGGGGTTAAAATTTTTCATCTATCATTGTAGCTGTACAGTACTCCACCTTACTCCCTTTTATAGGTAATCTGCTGATCTAGGAATCCATCTTGCAACTGGAAAGCTATTTCCAAATACGTATGCTACAAGCTTCTTCTATATTTCACATACAGGAACCCTGTTGCATCAAAGTGTCAGTACTAAGAGGCTTCTCACAGCCACCTGTCAGATTCAGCTTTACCCTGGAAGTTTTAATCTGACTGATGATGTAGCGAGGAAAGAGACGCACTTTAAGGAAGTACCCTACCGCTTTTATCATCTTAACATGGAACTTTGCCCATAACTACTTGATAAAAAAATAATGTTCTTGAGCAAGGAACATACATTCCACATTCAGAATTATGCTACCAAAATGAGTGTGTGCTGGAAATTCCCTCCAGGATTGCTCCGGTTTATTCTTGCTGAAGGCTGCCATTTTGCTGAAGCCCAGAGCCCCTGAGCAGAAGTAAATCATAAAGCAGAACTAAACCCATCAATTTAACAGTTTCAAAAAAGTTACATTCCTGGAATGCCATGATTGCTAACTGTCACATTTTGCTTGTTTCCTCAACCAAACTGTCAAACCATGAAATGGCTGATGTCATAAATGATCACATGTGCAGCACCATGGCAGTTGTAGATCAAACAGAAGCAGCTTCCGTAAAAGATAAGAGGGTTTAAGGCTGTCAGCTAATCAGCTTCTGCAAATTCAGCAGCGCCTAAAAACAGAGAGCAACTGAGCATGTGCAGAGCAGGGTGTGACCGTGTATTACTGGATTTTACACAGTATAGACACTTATTTTTAATGTTTTACATAACTATGCCTGCAAAAGAGGCCAGAATGAAGTGATCTAACAGGACTTCATTTTCTGACTAAAATTCCACTTTAAGTGCAATGGTGTACTGTGCTATCCGTAGACTATAGATAAGTGAAAGGGTTGGTTTACCTTCAATTAAAAAAAATCCATATGAACTCAGTTTGCCTAACCACACAAGTACAGTCTGTTCTCTCTGCTGAGCTCAGGGAGTGGACTGTGCATGCGTGGTTAGGCAAGCCGAGTACTTGATGTGAGGTGCTGGGGTCACGCATCCAACAATCGTTTTGTCCTACCTAGATGGCATGGGGGAGCCCTTGGTAAATGCAGCTTCAAAAGTAAGGGTTGTTTGTAAAACTGAGGACAGCATTTTAATGTACCCTCAAATCTGTATTGCATATGGAATAGTTTTTTTCTAACGTCGTCAAAGGTGAACTAACTCTTTTAAAGTGAGTGTAACTACTGTGCTATCCGTAGACTATAGATAAGTGAAAGGGTTGGTTTAAAAGTGAGTGTAACGTCTTTTTTTTTTTTTTTTCTATAAAAATAGCAAACATGTTTTACTTGCCTCCTCTTCTCGGGTCCCTCTTCTGTGATTCTCCCTCCTGTTGGGTGCCCCCACAGCAAGCAGCTTGCTATGGGGACACCCGAGCCGAGACACAGCTTCCTGTGTCCATTTAGACATGGAGCCGTGGCCTGGCCTCACCCCCTCTCTCTCTTGATTGGCTAACTGACTTTAAAAGCAGTGGGAGCCAGTGGCGCCCCTGCCGTGTCTAAGCCAATCAGGAGGGAGAGTCTTGGATGGCTGAAACACTTGTGGAGATCGCTGGACAGAGATGGGGCTCAGGTAAGAGGGTGGTTGAGGGGGACTGCTGCACACAAAAGGCTTTTTTATCTTGCATGAAGATAAAAACCCTCTGCCTTTAACTCCTTTAAGTCAAATTTCGTGCACTTTCTGACTTTAGTGTTTGTGGATAGTATTCGCAGGTCACAAATTGGTATTGTATATTGTATGGAATTGCACTTTAATCACTTGTCTACTGGGGCCATAATTTAAATTTTTTTCACACGTTAAAATCTGCATTTATGGTGCAAATTACCTTGAATACCAGGATGTTTGACTGCACCTTGGTAGACAATAGGTTAAAAAGACCAAGTTAAAAATTTGCAGGTAAAATCACAGAACAATCAACTATTTTGAATGCTTACTTGCATTTTTCCCCTTTTTTTATTTTATGAAACAAACAAGCGCAGCGCTAAAACAAAGCAAAAAGTGAAAAAGTCTATCTAGTCCAATGTTATAAAGTTCCAAATATGACGGACAATCGAAATGGTTTGTGTTGTGTCTCCAAGCTTCCCTGAGAGCAATACAGTGTGCTAAACCACTCAGTTTGGCAAATCCCTTGAGAAGAACGTGCTTTTGCACGAAACGCGTCAGACTTCGCAATGACCCCTATATCGCCAAACCCAAGTGCACAGTGTGGCGACTATTATTCCTTCCTTTCTGGGCTCCTCGATGTGAGATTTTTTTAGTGGCAGTCCCCTATCATGTTATCCCCGCATATCCCTCATTTTGGATGGCATCCTGCTGAACATCAGGAGACGGATACCCTGCTCCCAGAGGGTTCATATCTGTGCTGGTTCCTTGTGGTGTCCTGGTTTATCCTTTGCCTTGGATGACATCCAGCTGAATGTCAAGAGACGGATGCTAGGACCATACATCAGGAGACTGATATAAGGCGTCCTAAGATCTCATATCTGGTAAGTACATACTATGGTGGAGGGTGGTTGTCACTATGACACAAAGTGTTATTTAAGGCGCTTTCCATTTCACTTTCTGGTGAGTGGTTTGGCACACTTTATTGCTCTCACGGAAGCTTGGAGACACAACACAAACAATTTTGGTTGTCAGTCATATTTGGAACTTTATAACATTGGACTATGTACACTTTTTGCTTTGTTTTAGTGCTGCACTGGTTTCATATATTCACCTTTAAGTGCCAGCTGCTTATATTTGACTAGCGCTCGCTTTTTTATTGTCTCTTCCTTTTTTTATTGATTTGTAATGTAACTTGCTAGCAAATTTGACTAGTTTAGGATGAGTCAATTCCCTAGTGCAGGCCCCTCCCCTCCTCTGACAGTGTCAAATTACTGTCAGTGCTGGCCCAGCTCCTCCACCTCTGACCTCCCTACCTAACCTTTTATGTAGTTGCTGGAGGAGGAGTGATAGGGATTACTTTTGCGTGACATTTCTGAGTCTTCTGAGGTCGCTGACACTGCATCCAAGATGGTGGCACCATGCATCAGTCTCGGGCTGTTAGATGTCTACACAAGGCTGGCTTTACAGTTAAATAATATGACTAAAATTCATTAAATGCACATGTAATTCTATGGGAAGATTGGTATTGAAATGAATGGTCTTATGACAGGGCCTCGCTAAGGCCTGTGGTGTGGGAAATGCTTGTTTGGTGCTGTTATCCTCAAAGAAAGTGGTAAGGGACAGGTGAAGTCAATGATGAGATGCCACACAACATGTAGAAAAACGGGTAATAGGGTTGATTTACTTATACTAGAGAGTGAAAAACCTGGTGCAGCTCTCCTTAGAAACCAATCGGTTCCCAGGTATTTTTGTCAAAGCTTAATTGAACAAGCTGATTGGCTACCATGCTCAGCTGCAACAGATTTTGCACTCTCCAGTTTGAGTAAATCAGTGTATCTCTGCAGTATACACTATATTGTCAAAAGTATTGGGACACCTGCCTTTACACGCACATGAACTTTAATGGCATCCCAGTCTAAGTCCGTAGGGTTCAATATTGAGTTGGCCTACCCTTTGCAGCTATAAAAGCTTCAACTCTTCTGGGAAGGCTGTTCACAAGGTTTAGGAGTGTGTCTATGGGAATGTTTGACCATTCTTCCAGAAGTTCATTTGTGATGCCGGGCACAGATGTTGGATGAGAAGGCCTGGCTCGCAGTCTTTGCTCTAATTCATCCCAAAGCTGTTCTGTCAGGTTGAGGTCAGGACTCTGTGCAGGCCAGTCAAGTTCCTCCACCCCAAACTCACTCATCCATGTCTTTATGGACCTTGCTTTGTGCACTGGTGCACAGTCATGTTGGAACAGGTAGAGGCCATCCACAAAGTTGGGAGCATGAAATTGTCCAAAATGTCTTGGTATGCTGATGCCTTAAGAGTTCCTTTCACTGGAACTAAGAGGCCAAGCCCAACCCCTGAAAAACAACCCCACACCATAATCCCCCCTCCACCAAATGATTTGGACCAGTGCACAAGGCAAGTTCCATATAGACATGGATGAGCGAGTTTGGGGTGGAGGAATTTGACTGGCCTACGCCGTCCACAGAGACCGAACCTCAATCCAATAAGAACACCTTTGTGATAAATTAGAATGGAGACTTTGAGCCAGGGCTTCTCGTCCAACATCAATGGCTGACCTCACAAATGTGCTTCTGAAAGAATGGTCACACATTCCCATGGACACTCCTAAACCTTGTGGACAGCCTTTCAAGAGGAGTTGAATCTATTATAGCTGCAAAGGGTGGGCCAACTCAATATTAAACCCTATGGACAAAGACTGGGATGCCATTAAAGTTCACGTGCGTTTTAAAGGCAGGCGTTGCAATACTTTTGACAATGTAGTGTGTGTCCACAGCTTTGGTGGCCAGCCATAGTCCACCAAATGAATGTGTCAGGTGTGCTTCACATCCATGCAGTTCAAACTTTAGGTTTGGTGGACCTTTTCTTCAATTATTTAACTTTATTTACATGAAGAGTCCTAGGTTTAGGTAAGTATACATAAAACAAAAAAAAAAACAAAAGGAATAGCCATGTTGGTAAAATGCAGCTAAAGATACAAATGCCAACCAGTGTTCCTATAATGATATTACTGTTACATATTGTATTCTTCTCGTCATGGCTAATTCTGGGAAGCACCGTTTTGTGATGCACTTAACTATACCCATTTCCTTGAATCATTATCAGGAGAGTTTAGCTATTAAAAATGCCTTCTACTTCCCCTAACCACATCCACTGCTACGTCAAGAGGAGCGTTATTTATACACAAGGCAGATCCTTTACCATGGAGCTCTAATGCTATCTATGCAGATAATGGGAAGGTAGCAGGAATACATGGATAAAAGCTAATGCTATATTACTAATCGGTGAGTTTAAAGCTTATCTAAACCCAAAAACGAAATTATCATATATTGCAGTTTACTAATACTTCGATGTTGAGACTGCATTCGTTTTCATATTTTAGAGTAAGAACATTTTTAGTACAGAAAATTCCTGTTCATCTTCAGAAATCCTCTGGCTTTGTCACTTCTTGTGGGCTGAATTGGAAGCCTAAAACAATGTTATTTTCTTCTTTAAACTACTGATCTCTCTTTCCAGCGGCTGCCTATCCACAAGGGAAGCCCCCCATCCATGCGTCTGGCCCCCTACATGCGGGTTGCCGGATACGTGGATTCCAGTGGGTTGTTCTTTTTTTGTTTTTTTTTTTGAACCACGTTTAGAGCCGGAGGCTCTAGACTTCAAAAAAGGGTGGGCCCAAGCACGCCCACTTGTGTGACAATAGCGAATGAATATTCACTATTGTCACACCGATTCTCCTCCCGGCCAATCGGGAAGCGGGTCCTGAGACCCATCACCTGATTGGCTGAAAGAACAAGCAGTCCTATTGGATGCCTAGAATGAGGGAGGAGGCGCATGGTGGAAGCCGCTGTGATTCAGAGGAGGAGGACAAGCGATAGAAGCCACTGCCCTTAGGAGCGCTGCCTGCCCGCGACCTACATGGGGTGAGTTTGGGGCAGGATGACTGGGGGGGGGGGGGGTTGCTGCCCCTGAAGACCAGCCAGTCTGACCACCATGGCTCCCTTTGTAGATACTGTGGAGGAGTAACCGTAGCCACCAGGTACAGGAAGTGTGCTATTTGCAGGAGTACCAGGCAAAGAAAAAACAAATGCAGCCACCTCATTTAAAGGAGAAGTACAGCCAAAGATTGTTTGGCTGTACTTCTGGGGATCCCAGAAGTGCAGTTTGTTCTGTACTCCTGTGAAGAGAGCCTGGTGACTGTCTCTGCTCAAGGAGCTCTGAGAACTGAGCGATCGGTGGTGTTTGATCGTTTGGTTATCGGTGTTAGAGCCAGCAGGGGACAGATGCAGCATCAGACCCATGCTGCATAAATATATTATATTGTTTTTTGGATACAATTTAATAGTATAGTGGAAAGTGTCTAATGCAGCTATATAAAAATGTACACCTTTAAATTGTCTTTATTTTAATGGATGGAAGGGAGTGGCAAAGTGCTTCTTATGGATCTAATCAGAATATATGTGAAGTACTGTTTCAAATCTTCCTCTTCCCAAACTGGAAATGTCATGAAGTGAGCCCTGCAATGATTGGGAATGTGATCAGAATGAAAACCTAGATGAATAGTATCAGTGCCATTGAGTGATTTGTGTAAAGTTCATCATAATACCGCTTTACTCAGTCTAACAAAACTAAAGACAAGAGGAGAAATGTCCTAGATAATCCTTCATGTGTATGTGCGCTCTGTGAATTCATATGTCAGCTGCTACACTATATAAAATGTTATGAATTATTGAGCTTAGATGTAAACCGGAAAATAAAAAAATCCTCATTATTAACTGTGCACATTACGTTTTCAGGGTTATATGCATTTTTTTTCAATGTCCAATGTTTACTTGAAGTTTTAACACTATTTCTACAATAATTCTTAATTATGCATTTATTGGTTATGTGGGTTATATAGTATAGCACATTGATCAGTATTGGGGAATGGGTGATGGGTCTATGAGCTGCCATAGTCAATCATGTACTTTTGGAAAAGTTCTGTATTGTGGTAGACCCAGTTCAGGTTGATGTCCTGGAAACACATGGGGTGCTTTTTGTAAATTTGCCTCCTAGCTGAACTCCCTTTTCTATTGTAGGTAGCAGAATGAGAGGTTTCATAATAGTGGGCGTACTGGGAAGGCACTGACTTCCTTTCTTCGAGTTTACGAAGGTCATGGTTCCAGTTTCCAAGTAATGTCTTGTTGAAGTAGGAATCCTCCTTAGTCATGCGGAGGTGCGCTGGAGATAGCCATCTAGCTTGAGCTTCGCATCAGGTCCAAAGTCCACCCATACCTCACCATGTCCATCAGCTTTTAGATCAGAACTAAAATAGGCCATTCTGATCCTTCCACAGCTCTTCAATTCACCACCGCGAGGTAAAGCTTCATTACCGTTGCTTGGTAACAGGGTCCCATCTGACAAGGGTTATATGCATTTTTTTAAAGGTTTTCTATTTTTTCTTGGATTTTTGTCTGGGTTATGGGTGGAATGGGGATGGGTTAGACCTTCTGTTAGTTTAATATTGTTGTCTGGGAAACCCCTTTAGTGGGAGACCTATAGATCAATAAAAACCCAAAAGAGGTTCCCCATTTCTATCCACTTTAAAATTGAAATGCCACCTGTGTTCCTAGAAATTAAAAAATGGATGATCAGATCATCTGGTAAGACTTGGTTCACACCTATGTGTTTGGTGTGGGCCTGCATTTGCATGGCCACCGCTGAATAGGTGGTTGTACCTGCAGGAAACGTGGGAAAAAGTTTGCACCTGCAAAGGCATTGCATCTTTTAGATGTGTTGGGGTGCCATTAAAAATGAATGGCAGCCCTGCACGTCTGTAAAAGAGCATCGAGTTTTGGTTGTGGGTGCAGGAACATGTACGATTCCCACACCCGCAAGTGTGAACCTAGCGGTCTGTGCTGGGGCTTGTGGAGTTATTGGGTGGGGTAGTGAGTGCGTCTAGTCTGGTATAAATGATGTAAGTGGTTATTCTTTAGGTTCTTCATTATATTACATTCATGAAACATTTTAAAAAACATCCAGAAGATCGACACAAAAGTAACACGACACGACAGTAAAAGAGAATCTCAAAAAAGAATACTTAGGGACTTGTGTATAAAAAGTTTGCTGAACACACATCCACACTGCACTAATAAAACCGTATTCTGTATGTAGCACCCTCCTAGGTAGGTGCTAGAAGAGAGTATATTTTTGAGGGTCTAACTGCTTACCAGGAAGGATGTCCGCTAAATTTAGATGCCCTCTGCCTACAAGGGGGCGCAGAGATCCATTGATGGGGTCTGCTCATGGTGCTCAGGTGCTGATCATGTTGTCTGATGTTTCACACTGATCCACTGCCAGTGCATGCTGAGTGGCTGTATATATGCCAAGGGCACATGTGCTCGGGGTCTTCAGCTGGAGAGCGGGGTCCAGGCGGAAGGGGGTGGCTGCCCTTCTGTAGAAGCTGCCATGCGTCCTCAAGTGTCTGACTTGAGGACCTGAATCTGAGAATTGCCGCAACCCAGATGTCCAGCAGAGCTGGCCGAGTAGATGGCTTCTGTCGAATGGGCAAGCTGGAAAACTGGCATCCAATCAGCGCTGGCAGTCAATGGATGCAAGCACTGACTGGTGTTTACTGGTGGGGGCAGTCCCCTTGTCAGAACACACTAACTCATAAGGGAGATCTCTGTACTAATATCGGACAGTTAGTACAGCAAGCTCCTCAGTTTTTTTTTTGTGCTCAACCAGCTGGGTTAAATGCAAAAAATCTGGTAGTCCGTACCCGGTTTTGGCACCTTCTAGTGGGCAAAGATCCTTTCTTTTTATGACTGATATATTTAAAAACAAACACCACATTATGGCCATTAGATGGTGCAGATGTCTGTCACATTCATTCAGTGAACTTTTAATACATAAAACCCAGCTATATTGATGGAAAGAATTAGCACTGAATTTGAAACTTTTTTGGTAAAAAAATATACAAGTAAAAAAATGTCAGAATTTACATCAGTGAGTAAGGGCGACAGACCCCCTTTAATGGGGCAGACATATTGTATATAAGTGACATCCTAGTGCAGTTCTGATGGCTTACATGGGGAAAATAGATTCACCGGCCACTTTATTAGGTACACCTTAATTCTTCATGACATAGATTGAACAAGGTGTTGGAAACATTCCTCAGAGATTATGTTGATATGCTAGCATCACACAGTTGCTGCAGATTTGTCGGCTGCACATCCATGATGTGAATCTCCTGTTCCTCCACATCCCAAAGTGCTCTATTGGATTGAGATCTGGTGAGTGTGGAGGAGATTGGAGTACAGGGACCTAGTTGTCATGTTCAAGAAACCAGCGGTGAGATGATTTGATCTTTGTGACATGGTGCATTATCCTGCTGGAAGGAGCCATCAGAAGATGGGAGCACTGTAGTCATAAAGGGATGGACATGGTCAGCAACAATACTCAGGTAGGCTGTGGTGTTTAAACAATGCTCAATTGGTATAAGGGGCCCAAATTGTGCCTAGAAAATATCCCTCACACCATTCCAGCACCACCACCACCAGCCTGAACCATTGATACAAGGCAGGATGAATCCATACTTTGATGAGGTGTTTACGCCAAATTCTGACCCTACTATCTGAATGTTGCAGCTGAAATCGAGACTCATCAGACCAGGCAATGTTTTTCCAATCTTCTATTATCCAATTTTGTTGAGCCTGTGCAAATTGTAGCCTCACTTTCCTGTTCTTAGCTGATAGGAGTGGCACCCGGTGTGGTCTTCTGCTGCTGTAGCCCATCTGCTTCAACGTTTGATGTGTTGTGCATTCAGAGATGGTATTCTGCATACCTTGGTTGTAACGAGTGGTTATTTGAGTTACTGTTTCCTTTATATCATCTCAAACCAGTCTGCCCATTCTCCTCTGACTTCTGACATCAACAAGGCATTTGCGTTCACACAATTGCCACCCACTGGATATTTTCTCTTTTTCAGACCATTCTCTGTAAACCTCAGAGATGGCTGTGGGTGAAAATCCCAGTAGATCAGCAGTTTTTGAAATACTCAGACCAGCCCATCTGGCACCAACAACCATGCCACGTTCAGAGTCACTTAAATCCCCTTTCTTTTCCTCATTCTGATACTCTATTTGAACTTTAGCAAGTCGTCTTCACCACGTCTAGATGTCTAAATGCCTCGAGTTGCTGCCATGTGACTGGCTGATTAGCAATTTGTGTTAACAAGCAATTGAACAGGTGTAGCTAATAAAGTGGTGAGTGTATGTTGCTCATTAGAGCTGCACGATTAATCCCAATAAAATCGCGATCTCGATTCACCCCCTGCCCCCCGCGATCTCTATCATGCATTACCGCGATTTTCAGTGCATGCAGTTAATGGAGTCCGACTTGTGGGGCGGCTCAGCGCGACTTGATTGTAGTAGAAGTCAATGCAAGTTGCCTGAAGTCTCCCCAGGAACCTTTTTCTATGTTGGATGGACTTGAGTCTCTCCTATCTGGGCAGACTGCCAAGTCTGAGATCATTGTTGATAAAACTATCAAAGAGATGCAATGTTTCTTGTTATCAAAGGGTTGAACCCCCATGTATAGAAAAGTTTAGTTTAACCATTTAAAGACTCAATCTTTTCTGACATTTGTTGCTTACAAGTAAAAATCCAGTATTTTCTGCTAGAAAATTACTTAGAACCCCCAAACATTATATGGAGACCCTAGAGAATAAAATGGCAGTTGATGAAATATTTCATGTCACACGGTGTTTGCGCAGTGGTCTTTCAAACGCAATTTTTTGGGAAAAATGACACTTTAAAAAAAAAAAAAAAACTAAACAGTGCTGTTAGCCCAATTTTTTTGTATATGTAGGATGTTACGCTGCGAGAATCATGATCTTTATTCTAAGCAAAAAAATTGCAATTCTCATTTTGGCCAGAATCGTGCAGCCCTGTTGCTCATGCATCTGATCCATTATGAATGCAGTACTAGAAGTTTTCTTGCAGAAGGTTTTATATTTTTAGTCAACCTGATTTTTTTTTTTCTATCGCACAATATGGATTGTTTTCTAATATGTGTGTATATATATATATGTACATTCCTTGCATTGATAATACATTGAAATACATTCTAATTTATACACACAACCTTTTAATATTATTGCAATTCAAAGCATCCTTTGTTGTGAAAGGTCAGCATATTCGCATTCGCACTTTTAAAATGCATGTTCCATTACAGTTTGACTAGACTCCTGGAAGTGCAGACAATTAGAGCCTTCTTACTAGGACAGAATCATATGATTGCTACATTTTTCCCATGCCTTGGAGATATAAAGATGCATTTGAAATCTCCAGCTCACTTATATTACATAGTGGTTAAAGTCAAACTCCTCTGAGCAATGTTTGTATCTTCAGCTATTATATCACATTTTATTATAATTACAGAAAATCAAAGAATCATACTTGTCTACATTTTTTTGATGAGTGGTCACGTCCCCATCTTGGATGTCACAGCCAAGTAGTTCTGAATCTGGAAAAAAAATCAACTTCCATGTTGCAATGCATGCTTGCAATGCCTAAATGACTAAGGGGGCAAGCCCAACCCCTGAAAAAACAACCCCACACCATAATCCTCCCTCCACCAAACGATTTGAACCAGCGCACAAAGCAAGGCCCATAAAGACATGGATGAGTGAGTTTGGGGTGGAGGAACTTGACTGGCCTGCACAGAGTCCTGACCTCAATCCTATAGAACACCTTTGGGATGAATTAGAGCAGAGACTGCGAGCCAAGCCTTCTCATCCAACATGGTCAAACATTCCCATAGACACTCCTAAACCTTGTGGACAGCCTTCCCAGAAGAGTTGAAGCTGTTATAGCTACAAAGGGGGGGCCAACTCGATATTGAACCCTACAGACTAAGACTGGGATGACATTAAAGTTCATATGTGTTTAAAGGTATGCGTCCCAACACTTTTGGTAATATAGTGTCTCTCTATTTATCTATCTATAGTTAGTGTGATGGTCAGTGGGAAGAATGCTTCTTAAAGTGGAATTTCACTCTCTCAAACAACATTGACTATTTTTAATCCTTATGCTGCTAGCATTAGTAAATCGGAAGGTATATTATATTTACTTTTGTTTTCAGTCTTCAGGAGGGGAGGAGGGGCATTCTCAGCTAAGCACACCCTCCTGCCTGCATGCCTGAAGTAAGAGCAGCTAGATTCCAGAAAGTAAATGCTACATGAATCATCTGCCCTTACTCAAGATGGCCATGGCCAGAAATGCTAGGGAGACTTGTGACCCACCCAGGCTAGTTCTTCACTTGCCTTTGGGTTCCCTAGCCGGCATCATAACTGTGGGTAGCTGGCTGTGCTGCTTGAGGTTTCACAGCCAGCTGCGCATGCGTGAGCCACACTGCGCTTTGTGAATGGCCCCACAGTCTTCTGGGACCTGTCCCAGGAGACAGTGGGGAGGGAGGGGGAGAGGAGAACTTCCGCTCGGATAGCCTAGGCAAAAATAATCTCGCACCGTTTAGGAGATATTTACGGTACATGCAGCCGGGGACATCGCCAATGCATACGCTCTGAAGGAACGGCCACCCAGGCTTTTCCTTCATCATCGCAGCTGCAGCCACTTGTATGGCTGGAGTCCGTGAATCCGAAAGCAAGACAGTTGAGGTTGGAAACCCTGTCAGTGGTGACAGCTCGCCACTTGAAGGGCTTTGTTGTAAGGTACGTTTCACATAATGTGCTAGTATGCGATGTATACTAGCACATTATAACTTTGCCTTGCAGGTTAAAAAAGAAATCGCCGGTGGTTTACTACCACTTTAACCCCTTCCTTACCGGGCACTTAAACCCCCCTCCTGCCCAGACCAATTTTTGGCTTTCAGTGCTGTCGCATTTTGAATGACAATTGCGCGGTCGTGCGACGTTGTACCCAAATAAAATTTGCGTCCTTTTTTTTCCCACAAATAGAGCTTTCTTTTGGTGGTATTTGATCACCTCTGCGTCATTTCTGATCGCCGCTATAAACAAAAAATGAGCGACAATTTTGCAAAAAAGAACAATATTTTTTACTTTTTGCTAAAGTACAAATCCATTAAAAAAATTATTCATCAGTTTTGGCCGACATATATTCTTCTACATATTTTTGGTAAAAAAAAAAATCGCAATCGGCGTATATTGATTGGTTTGCGCAAAAGTTATCGCGTCTACAAACTGGGAATTGATTAATGGCGTTTTTATTTATTTATTTTTTTTTTTACTAGTAATGGCGGCGATCTGTGTTTTTTATCGGGACTGCGATATTGCTGCAGAAATGTCGGACATTTTTTACACATTTTTGGGACCAATGACATTTATACAGCGATCAGAAATTTAAATATCCACTGATTACTGTATAAATGTCACTGGCAGTGAAGGGGTTAACCAGCAGGGGGCAGTGAAGGGGTTAACAAATGTTCCCTGGGTGTGTTCTAACTGTGGGGGGGGGGGCGGGGCTGGTCGGGACATAACAGATCTAACTGATCCCAGTGACAGGGATCAGTAGATCTGTCATGTCCCCTGTCACAGAACGGAGAACCACCGTGTTTACAACGGCGGTTCCCCGTTCTGAGGCTTCTAAAAGAGATCGCGGGTCTCGAGTCCGCCCGACCCACGGGCACGCAGCGCGCACGCCGCCGCTGCCGCCAGGAGCGTGCACAGTGGACGACGTCCGGGCATTTCAGATCCGCGCTGGAGCCGTACTTCGGCAATAGCGTGGATCTGAAGTGGTTAAACTCTTGTCTTGCATTGTACTGTACCTGCACTGTCTCCTTTTATTTTGTAAAGCACCGCACAAACTCTACAAATCCTGTGTAAAAATAATAACGACCATGCAGCAATGTATTGCTTAATATGTAGACAGGAATTGAGCTTGTTGGTGACAAATACAGGATAGGAGTCTGTTTATGGAAAGGTTAAAGTTAACATGGAAGCAAAGAAGCAAAATCACCAGCTGAGATGATGCACAAAGAGAACGCAGAACTGTCATCAGATCCTCACCTGCAGATCGAGAAGAGTTAGTTGGATTAAAGGAAGCGGCAGCTTCTGCAGATAACCAAAGACCTTGATTTTCTAGGATTTGAAATGTCAGTCAGCTAGTCATGCATCAGCTCAGGCAGTTCAAAGACCGAATACAGATTGTTTGAGTTCTTTCAGTAATATATATAGAAGAAAATGGTTTTCTAAATGAAAATTCAGATTGATCTTTAGTTTACTGGTAAATCACTAAAAGAATTGTGCAGCGTATGTTAGTTTAGGGAAAGACAGCAAACCTTTGCTCTCTCTGTCTAAATGGACATACGCTGCACAATTATTTTAGTGATTTACCAGTAAACTAAAGATCGATCTGTTTTTTTCATTTTATGGAGTTCATCTAAGCCTTGGAAATGCCTACTGAGCCCTGATGGACTGTTTGACCCCTGAAATGCATTGGGTGTTTTGTGATCATATGATGAACAAATACTCTTTTACCATTGGACTCCTTTACCATTCAGTTTGTCGTTCCCGCTTTATGCTTTCAAGATGAGGTTAGGCTGGTATCATTGACGATAACATGGATGACATCATCATTATCAGTATGCCGCTGCTCCTTCATTATCCAATTAGCATCCTTGGGTGAGTCCTGGACCAACCTTTTTTCTTGTTCAATATTTTTTATTAAATTTGAAGAACTGTATACAGTGTTGTACAATGTAATTCAAATGATGCTGCTATACACACGAGAAGCATTAAAACAATGCAAAGTGTTATATTAACGAAAATTACATCAACATGCTGGACCAAGCCCTTTTAACTAAATGTAGCAGAGAAGAATAAGACTATTCATTCAGCTAAGCATATACAGTGAAGATGGGTAAATCTCCTGCTGCGGCTGTTGTGTTCTGATTGCTGGTACCAGTGTCTGTCAGAATACCCAAACAGCGGCTGCATCTGATTGGATGTAGCCACTCTTCAGCTGCTAATTTTTCACCCGATTCCTTCAGTTTTTCAAATGAGAGATGTCAAGTGGGAGAGGGCCAGGAGAGCCACCCACTAATCTAATTTCTGCCAGTTCATCAGGAACTGGCCAAAATTTAAACAGTTCGATGCTTTAAGTGGTTGTTAAGTCAATTATTCTAATTCCTATCAGCCCCTTTGCAATAACAAGATGTGCTACACAGTGTGTGTTTGTTTTTTTTAATTCGGCAGCTAAATACCTTTTTTCATATTGCTGATGTGCGGTCACGCAGCAGCCGCCCGCTGCTCTCCTTCCCAGATCTAAGGACTACAGTGGGAGGGGCTGAGTTTCTCCTCTGACATCAAGCGGGTGGTCATGTGACCACACATCTGCGATGTGAACAAAGGCATTTAGCTGCATATTTTTGAAAGTAAAACCACACACTGTGTAGTACATCTTGTTACTGCAGAGGGGCTCACAGGAATTGCAATCACTAACTTTTTCCAGATGGAATTCTCAGCAGGCTCACTATACAGACTCCCGAGCTAACAGGGAGAGAGGGAAGGGGAGTGAGGAGAGCAGCGGAATAATGGAGGCATGTAAACTGACCACGGTATCATGGATCAGCAACCATGATTACTGTGGTCAGCACACTAAGGGGGACACAGAAACAGGCAGGATCAACCAGGTATATTGCAGGATAGAAAGTGACAAATGGCACTATGCAGTTTAGGGAAGAGAAAAACAAGAGAGGGGCGCACCGACCTAGTGCAATACCGTTTTAAAAGACTTCTTAAAAACAATTTAATCAAAATGTACTCACAAACAGAGCAATGTAATGGACAAAACAAGATGAAAAGTGGTCACTATGCCTCCAAAGCACCTATGGATCTCCACCTCAGCAGGGGAACCGGACGGTGTCCATGTGGCCAGGCTCTCACTATGCTGTTTAACATGCTTTAAAGGAACAGGATTTTTTTTTTTTTTTAGGGTTACAACCACTTTATATTCGCAAACCTGATTATGTCTCCTGACGGGTGCCTGGAGAAAGACTGGCTAAAAAACATTACAACCTTTTTATAAGGTTTTACAACTTAAAACCATTTATGTATTTGAACTGTCTTTAGCAGATTGTCTCTATCTTTTTAATATAGCAGTTTTGCTCCCTAGACCTTGTGTTTTATATATTGCCATCGTTATTTGGGATCTGTGGTTTTCAGGAATAATGCTTTTTATTAAAGCCTTTTTCTGAGGCCAGCTGTGGGCTTAGTATGCTTGTCTGACTGTTAGTTTTGATTAGGTTTGCCACTTAGCCCTGTACAATGCTCTCACTTTGAAATCTAGCATGTCTAACATAATCTTGCTGGTCTGAAGCTATTGTGATCTTCTGAGTTCAGAATATAATTATATAAAAAAAAAGTAATAAGCAGGACGCTGGAATGATGGTCCCTGTGAAGATACTGATTAAAACCCGTGCAAAGTCAAATCCAGTATTATTAAGATGTTAAGCTGTTGGGGAGTTTTCCCCCTGAATCTAGGCTCATTAAAATTTAATAGTTGAAGACTGTTCTTTCTTTTTTTTTTATGCTATTATTTTTTCTTTGCCCTCTACAATTTTATTGGGATTTGGGCTCATATCGATAAGCAGCTCTTGTGAATTAAAAGGTGACATGAGTTGTTTGTCACACTTTGTTGTTATACTCTAGCAAGGCCATAGTGGAGAGCAGCAGAAATAATAATATAGGAACTGAAAGTGATGAAATGGCTATAGATTTTTTTCATATATATATTCTATTACTTTAGACCATTGCTGTAAAAATCTAAGGAATGATGAATGACCCTGACAAAAAATGACTGATTGGTTGATGTCATGTCTACAACTATGACAGCAGAAGTATTTATTTATATAGTTATATGCCTGTCCACACAGTTTAGGGGAAAGTATAGACTTCTCAGTAAAATAAAAATGTATATATACTGTGTGTGTGTGTGTGTGTGTGTGTATATATATATATTTCCTGGACCTCCTCATGTCAGCCTACTATGGGTCAGCTCTGACCCCTTCAGGACAACCTCTTTCCAAGCCTATAAAAGGTGGCTGTCTGCTCATATGCGGTGTTCTTTTTTTGTCCTTGCCCCGGACGTATATATATATATATATATATATATATATATATATATACACACACAAGAAGAAGCACGGTAGGAGACTTACTGCACAACCTCGTAATGTCCATGCGATCCTGCTCAGGTTCTTGCACTCTCCTGAGTTCAGAAGACCCCCTGTCTGGGCTGCAAATCTCCCTTTGTGGTGGTACCCATGGTGCTGGGTCTCAGTTAGCAGTATAAATGACTGCATGTGTACACCGGCCTCTAGAGAGAAGTTAAACACTGCTGGTTTGGGCTGTGCGGCAAATTGGTGTAACAGCAGGCAGGCAGAGTCTCAGTTCAGCAGTACAAATGACTGCATGTGTACACCTGCACATTTTTATATATATATATATATATATATATATATATACTGTATACAATATCTCACAAAAGTGAGTACACCCCTCACATATTTGTAAATATTTTATTCTATCTTTTCATGTGACAACACTGAAGAAATTACACTTTGCTACAATGTAAAGTAGTGAGTGTACAGCTTGTATAACAGTGTACATTTGCTGTCCCCTCAAAATAACTCAACACACAGCCATTAATGTCTAAACCGCTGGCAACAAAAGTGAGTACACCCCTAAGTGAAAATGTTCAAATTGGGCTCAAAGTGTCAATATTTTGTGTGGCCACCATTATTTTCCAGCACTGCCTTAACCCTCTTGGGCATGGAGTTTATCAGAACTTCACAGGTTGCCACTGGAGTCCTCTTCCACTCCTCCATGACGACATCACAGAGCTGGTGGATGTTAGTCAGCATACAATACTTTCCCTTTAATGTTCTATATTGAGGGTGGGGGTGTATGATTGTATTTGCAGAGACTCTAATGGATGCATTGTATAGGCTCACATAGCACTCTGACAATGAAGAAGCACGGATGTGCTCACCAGAGATTTTAGAGCCTTTGTTATGTGAAAATATTTATTTATTTTTTTTGCTGCAGGAGCGTTTATACAGAGCAAAGAGCATCACATGAAAGTGCTAACCCTTGAAACCTTGATTAGAAGGGGTTCAGTGGTTGCACAACATACAGATTCAGATTACAAATTGGAATCTTTCAGGCAGTGCTCTGTGAGAAATGTATGCAAATAACCATCTCCAAAAAAGAAAAGGAGCTTCTGTGTGAACATTCAATTATTCTGAACCTATGGCCATGCTATGGAATCAGTTTTTTTGCACTATTCTCATTACTATATTGCATTATTATGTTCATTTGTTATCTTCATTATATCAACCTTCATAACTCAGCGGAACCCCTGAAATAATTTTCCCATCTCAAGGAACCCCTGCTAAAAAATTACAATATTTACAACTCATGATACATTAGTGTGATGGTCAGTAGGAAGAATGTTGCTTACACTTGTGGTCATTGGGAACAATTACCCCCTTACAGGTAGCTAAAAAGATCAGTGGTGTCAGTGGGAACTCATCTGAGAGGCAACATTGTTCAAGGAACCCCTAGCAACCTTTGGAGGAACCCTGGGTGAGAAACCCTGCATTATATTATTCATAACAAGCAGGTAAAGGATGGGTCCATCCTTCCTAACATGTTACACCCGTATTTAGGGTGCAACATGTAGCGTATTACTGATGCTGCAGCCCCTGCACCCCCCCTTGTGACAGTGGACCGGGGATCTTCTTCCCCACACGCTGTCACAATTTAAAAAAGATGTGACCGTTTTACAGAAGTGAACTTATACAAGCTCTCGCTGACTTCTGTAGCTTCAGATCTCAACTGAACTTTCAGTTTAAATCTGCTGAATGAATTCCAGGTGCATCACAACACAAGGTGAGCAAGTCTTACAGTTAATTTCCTTTAGAAATTAGCTACAGCCATTTAGAAAAGCCTGTCCCCTGCCACTGAGGAATACCTTTGCTCCTTGTATGAAAACAGTGGTCTCTTTGCAGAGGTCTGACACGCTTCCTGCTGCGTCTGATTTTTCACTTTCAACTTTCCTTTACATAATAAAGATTATATATATATATATATATATATATATATATATATATATATATATTCAGTAACCATGCGCTATCCATTCCCATTTGATTGTTTTTGAGAGTTTACAATGGAATTTTCACTTTTTAAGGCAATTTTGGAAGAAAAAACACTTTACACCTTAAGAGTTCCCTTCATTGCAACTAAAGGGCCAAGCCCAACCCTGGAAAAACAACCCCACACCATAATCCCCCTCCACCAAATGATTTGGACCAGTGCACATTTTGGACAATTTCATGCTCCCAACTTAAGCCTCATACACATGACGCGATTGTTGTACAACCGCACGTCCAACTTTTCCCAAAATCATCTGTCCGTTATTTTGTCTAGCGTACTGATGGTAGTCAAATTATCGTAGTGACGTGTTATGAGTGTACAAAGAGGAAGTTCAGGTGAATGTGAATTGTGAATTACGGACGCAGGTTTACACCACCGAACACTTCCTGGATTCCAAGCATGCGTGTTTGTACTTACAGCTTTTGTTTGTCCAACTTCTGTACACATGAGCCGAAAATTGGACGACACCATGTCGGCAAACAAAAGTTTTCTAGTTAGCTGCTGAGCCCTGACACCGTGGTCAGTTTACGTGCCTCCATCATCCGCAGCCCTGCTCTGTCCTTTATTGTCCTCTTCTCCCCCCATCCTTGCCTGTCTGCTTGTGACAGTGCCTGCCCCTACCCTCCTGCTGCTTTAAAAACTATAATATATTCATGCCAATCCTTCTGTTATATAACATTATGTGTCCCAGTGTCTGATCTATATAAAAAAAATGCTGATTATACCTTATATCAGAGCGTCTTGCAGCGCTCACATGACTTCTTGGCTCACTCCTCTCTTCCCCTTCTCCCCGGCTGACATCAGCGGGAGTGCTCAGCCACGCCCGCTACAGCTGTCAGCCGGGAAGAGCAGAGAGCCAAGGAGTCACGTGAGCGCCCGGACACGCTCTGATTTTGGTCTCTAAAAAATACTCTTGAAGAAACGGGTAGAACCGCGAAACATGTTGAGAAGAAATGGATAAGTCTTATGTGACAAACCATACCATCTTGTTGTGAGCATCACTCTATATTTATCCAATTAATAGAGAGCACTTTTAGTGCCTTTGGTATGACACAATGTAATGTACTGTTTTTTTTTTTATCTAACTGATGTAATAAAATTTTGGTTTTAGAAAAAATTATTTGTAGTTCATGGAAGTACCATTAAAGGTCATACCGCCTCTAATATAATTTTTGTGACACAAATGTACAATTTAGATTACCAATCATGTCATGCCCCAGTGACAATAGCCACCAGGACATTTTGCGTATGTGAGTCTACCCAGCAGAGTCACAGTAGGCTTTAGATGCACGTTGAATCCCTTTGCAATATTACTTCTTCTTCCAGAGAACTTTGGTTCCACTCTCCTTCTGACAGTCTAACTCAACACAACAGAATCCCAGGAGACTGACGACCCCCCGCACACAGAGTGAATGACAGCCTCAGCTGTATATGATTTCCTATGAGACTGTGTAGGGGGTGTGTGTCCATTCCATCCACTCAGGTCTCAGATTGCACTCAGCTCTCCTCTTTATCCTGCGCAGTGTGTGATATCATATCCCCACCTTCTGCCTTCTGGAGCTGAGAAAGATACGCCCCACCTGTGTGATGTAGAAGGCTGTAAAGGATAGGTGACCGCAGCTAAACAGGTACAACTTATGTAGGAGGATTTGTTTCATCTCTGTGTACCACCTGAAATTAGTCACTTCACTGGGTACATGTAAGGGTTTACAACAACTTTTACATTTTACAAAATCACTTGCTTTTCCATAATTTCACTACAAACACAGATTTGTAAATTCTCTCTCAAGTGTCTGTTGGTACATCGACCATTCTGGTTAGCATCCCCACCAAACAACTACTGTGACAATGTCAGTGTAGTCAAATTAAAAGTCTATAGTTTTCGTTGAGTATGAGCAGATTGATAGATCACATCGAGAGAGTGAAATAGGTAATGTTTAATTACTGTACAGCACTAATAAGCAGGAAGATGTTTGTGCCTTTAGGTGATCATACCTATCTGTGTATCATAACATAAAGCTTAACATAAGCCATTATATTTTATTATGTCTTCATCTATTACTTTTTTAAATACATGTCAATAGGCACATCAGTGTCGTTGTTACCATGGAAAATCTTGTAATGCAGGTTCAAAGTCTCCTTCTTCACATGCACCTTGCAGTCTGATTTGGTAGCACAGGCTTTTGTCACTGGGGACAGTTTTGAGGTAGGGCAAAGTGTAAGAGCCTAGGCACAAAATCATGAGCAAAAAAAAAATGTTTTTTCTCGCACTGCAGAGGAGCAAGCCAGTCTTTCTATTCTAACAGCAGGCTGTTTTGGAAATGCCTTCTCTAATTTCTGATTGGCTGTTTTTGGCTGTCGATCAGAGGTTGATTTGGGTCTAGTGCACATGGACCAGCTGTTAGGACAGAGCTATTGACTTGCTTTCCAGTGATTGAGAAAAGTGAATTCATTTCAGCTGCTCATGATGTAGCGTCACATCTCTTGTCTACAGAGATATTGAGATAAAAGGGTGGCATAGCACATGTACCCCTAAATCACTTCGGTCTTACAAGACACATCCCCCCCCCAATAGTAAATTTCTGTCTGGAGCCCATAGTGATTGATGCCATCTGTCTGCATTTTACTACACATGTATTTGGAGGTTAACTTCTCACTGAAGGACCAATGGGACTTGTGAGGCTGTAGGGCAGGATTGAAGGGGTAAAAAAAAGGGGTTCTTGGATGGCTGAACATCTTAATTACATTTTGATCACTCTTCTGTGATCCATGATCCAGAAGGTTTCTAAAACACATCTCTTTTATAATGCCCAAGGAGTTAAAGGTTGACATTTGAACAAAAATCTAATTTAGGGGACATTTCCTAAAATTCTGAACCTGGAAAAGGCCAGGGACAATAGCCAGACCTCAACATCTGTATCTTGTTTGTTACGATTCCTATAGAATTATATAGCATAGTAGGTGTTAAGTGTATAATAAAACATTTCTGTCATTGCCTTGGAATGCTAGCGTTTTGCTAAGTGACATTTCAAGCTTGAGGCAGTTGGATTTCATTAAGTGGAGATTGTTTGACTCATCTGTGTTAGGGTCAAAATGCAGGTCTGCTAGCTTAGAGAGAATCTCATGAACCAGCGTCTTAGAGCATTACAACGAACAGGTCTCCTCTGATCTGAAATGCCATTTTCTAATTTTTAGAGTGAAGGAGAAGCTTCAATAGAGCAAAAATAATTGTCTCCTTCAGCAGCACTATATTGGAATCATCTTAGAAATTCTACCAAGGAGCAGATTAGCTCACTTGCAAATGTTAGATTGAAGGAAAAATAAAAGTACAGTGCTGTGGAAAAGTATTTGTATCCTTCCTGAGTTGTTTGCATATTTGTCACACTTAAATGATTCAGATCATTAAACAAATTTTAATATTACACAAAGATAACCCAATTAAATTCAAAATGCAATTTTTAAATGATTTAATTTTTTAAGGGAAATAAGCTGTCCAAGCTGCCCCCCCCCTTTGCTAAATCATGAATAAACTGTGAGTAACCACATTTTTTGGAAAGCAGTTACATTTCAATTGCCTCACCCAGGCTTGATTACTGCCAGACCTGTTGAATCAAGAAATCACTTAAAAAATCTGTCTGACAAAGTAGTGCATGCTAAAAGATCTAAAAAAGCAAAACATCATGCTGCAATCTAAAGCAATTCAAGAACAGATGAGAAGCAAAGAAATTTAAATGTCAGTCTGGAAAGGGTTACAAAGCCATTGCTAAGGCTTTGGGACTCCAGTGAACCACGGTGAGAACCCATTATCCACAAATGGAGAAAACTTGGAACAGTAGTGAACTTTCCCTGGAGTAGCCGGCCTACCAAAATCACTCCAAGAGCACAACGACGACTCATCCAAGCAGTCATAAAAGAACCCAGAACAACATCTAAACCACAGGTCTCCGTTAAGGTCAATGTTCATGATTCAACAAGAAGAAATCGACTGGGCAAAAATGGCATCCATGGGAGAGTTCCAGTCCCTGCTGAACCGGCTGCATTTCCACCCATGTATGGCCGGCTTAAGTTCATTCTTAGTGGAGTGAGATTGGGTCCAGTTCTCTACCATATCTTCACTGCTGTGGGGGACTTGTACGGCTATGACAGGCTAAGCTTGGCTTTTCACTTTTGTTTCCTGTGTCATCAGCATCTACTGAAATCTTTGCTACGCATATCATTGTCCTGTGAGTTTTCCATTTATTGATTTGGGTCACTGGTCAAACTTGGCTTTTAATGTCTCTGTTCCAGTTGTGGGCAAAACGCTGCACCAGATGTTTGTGCCAGTCCAACTGGACAGCAGTTGAGCCCTTTTGGGGGGTACAAAACACTTCATCTAGGAGTAGAGAAAACTATTTTTTTTTTATTTTTTCATGCACTGTAATCACAATCTATTTTAGCCATTGTGTTTAGAGAGGTGGCATACTTTACACATGTAAACTAGCTTAAACGCGTGCATATTCACATGAATTATTTCTTATGGCTAGAATAAAAAAATACTCTAACCACGAGAATAAGTATACATGCATACGCTTCTATACACTTTTCGGCTGTTAATACACATAAACAAGCACAAGATTTAGCGTATTTTAATATGCTCTTGTTCACATCAGTGCCTTTTAGCACAGCTGTAAAACACAGATCAGCAAAAGGACATCTGAAAAACAATCATTTCCAATGTGTCCTATTCACACTATAATGTTGAGTTGCACTAAAATTCTAAATGTATGTCGATGAACGTCAATATGTATTTCAATGGACTAAAATGGATAGAAATGTGCATGCATTTTGGCACAAGTAAGTGTGAATTGGCCCTAAAGTTAATCTGCTCTGGAAAATAAAAGGTGATGTCTGCTAGTTTCTTTGGCCAAATCACATACCAGGTTTTATTTTTTTTATAGTCTTTTTTTTATTTTATTTTTTTTTTAGATTTCACAAGCTCTTATCTATGTCATTTATTTCAGTTCCTGGATAAAAACATGGAAAAAGAACATTAAAATATTTGTGCCAGCACTGGAAAAATTATGCAACGGTTTTTGGAAAAAAAAGATGGGGGCCTGTTTTGTTAAACACATGGTAAACATATTGTGTCATGGTCATAAAATAACATGATTTTATTGGTCCCTTTTCATAAAAATAAGAACTTTGCTAAGCTTTGCATCTAAGGTGGCTCTATAGCAACAGTCAGATGCAAAGCAGTCTTTTGTTGGAGGAAATGATCAATGAGGCTGGTTTCACATTGTGAGCACAAGTCGTATGATGTCACCAAATCAATGTTTCCCTATGAGAGCCGTCTTAACTGGTCCAACACAAGCCGGTCCGACTTTGAAAAAGGTTCCTGTACTACTTTGGTCCTACTTCAGCCCTTTGAATATCATTGAAGTAGGATCAAATTCGGATCCTTGTTCTAACCATCCAACTTGGTGATTACAGCAGCAGTAAAAGGAATTTTTTGTCACTCTGGGATTGTTTGGATTGGTCATAGGACAAGTCACTATCTCAAAGTTGGAGCAAAATCTTATCTTGTTCATTCAAGTTGGATGGAAGTAGGACCAAAGTAGGACCGATGTTGCAGGGCAAAGTAGGATCAAAAGTCTGACCGTTTTTGTGTTGGATAGTGTGAACCCAGCCTTACTGCTTATGCGCCATATCTTTACATTATGTACAAATTAAAATAAAAGTGTATGGCCACTTATCAGTGTTTCAGCTGAACAGGTCTGAAATGAGAACAAGCTAATATGAGTGTCTCTTCTAGATCTATATCTACAGATATAACTTGGCGTACACTGACTCCCACTGATCATAAAGGAGGATGGGCAAAGAGAAAAAAATACAAAAAAAGGCCAAAAAATGGCTTGGGGTTCCCCCAAAATCCATGTCGGACCCTTATCTGAGCATGTAGCCTGGCAGGCCATGAACGGGAGGAAAGCCTGGCTGGCACTGCATGGCATTCTGCCCCCCCACTGTTCAAATAAAGGGACGGGGGTCACCCGGTGGCCACAATAACCATATATGTACATGTTCACATATGATCAATGACATCACGTGGGGAATTTTTTTTGTGCGGGTCAGCAGCCATCATTCATTGTGATTGATGTGGACCTAGAGTACATCTTAGGACAAAGTGATTGACAATGAATGTACATCAGAGTGAAGAAATCGCATCAGCACACCAAAGATTCCTCGAAAGGGTCCAAAGCTTTATTTTCGTGGTCACATAATAAACATTTAGCAATGTTTCAGAGCCACATAGGGCCCCTTTATCAGGCAAGTGATTGTACACCGGGGAACAATTATTCACATTTTTTTTAATAAAGGGCTTGTCAAACATTTGGATGTGTATATTTCTAGGGTACATTACTTTTTTTTTTGGTTACTATGTACTCTTCAACCCCTTATTCTTTCACGGGGTTATCAATCTGTTAAGGCATTTGACCTGGTATGGTTCAGGGGCCGCAGTCTGGGAGGCATCCGCATCAAGCCTGTCATTCCTTTTTGAGGTGCTCTTTTAAACACCAGGCAGTTCCTGCAACTCAGCCTTTGGTGACACATAGGGGTTGATTTACTGAACCTGTAGAGTGCAAAATCTGGTGCAGCTCTGCATAGTAACCAATCGGCTTCCATTTTTTTTTTGTCAAAGCCTAATTGAACAAGTTGAAGTTAGTTGGCTACCATTCACAGTTGCACTAGATTTTGCTCTCTACAGCTTTAGTAAATTAGCCCCAGAGGGTCCAATACCTCCTTGATAATTTGCTTTTGACATGATGGGATAATTGAAGCGAATATGCACTTTTTTTTTTTTTTTTAATAACTAGAAAGTTTTATTTGAACACATTCAAACATCTTCTGTAAACATTCACCAAAGTATGCAAACTTGTAATGTACAAAAAAAATAACACAAATCGCAACTGCAGCTTCCAACTGCATAGCGCTCACTAAAGAGAACATAAAGCCCCACCTAGTGGCTGAAAACAGAAATAACAGTGCCAATAGAGCATTATAATTGCACACTCCAAAGTCAGATAGTAATAACCAGCATTGAGTAACGAACAGCGCTCAGCCCAATATCCGATCTATAATCAATTCTAATGGGGCCAAGCCAGGTGCATCAAGCCAACCTCCCCAAACCCATCTTAAATTTAGCCTGGGCATCCACGCTGCTGGTAAATAACATTTTCAAGTCTTAAAGTAGTGCCCATATGGTTTAGCTATTCCTTAAGGGATGGAGGGGAAGTGCTTTTCCAGTGGAGGAGAATAATTTTTTATGTGCCTAAAACATGGCTCTGGAAACCGCTTCCTTAGTAAAGGCATCTAGTATAGTATCAAAGGTTCCCAGCAGACAGTGCCTGGAGTCAGGAGGGATGTCTTTTTGGAATTCTTCATTGATTGTTGCAAGAACGGATGTCCAGTGTCAGTGTAGAATATACACAATTTACAGAGTAAAGGTTCTTAGCAGTTTTAGAAAAGCAGCCCAATAATCTTGACATTGTGATTTTGGGCATGGATGGTAGGGTACATATCAATAGCACTGTGGAATTGGATTTCTAACGTAAAAACCCAAGAAAGAACAAAATCAATGACACTCCTTCTGTGCATCTTCTTTGACAGGCTGGCAGGACCTGATTCAATAAGATCCACCAACAGCATTTTCTAACCTATAGACGTCTCAGCTGATGTATGTAAGGTTATGTGTGAAAACTGTGCTTTTCCTCTCTCTGTGACCAGATTTTTGCAAGTGGGAATTGTTTGCCTTGTTTGCCTGTGTCATCTATTTTCATTGAACTTTTAGCTGAGAGTGCTAATGTTGTTCATGAGAACAAAATGCTGCTTTCAGTTTGGTTTGGTAACCGTGTCTCAGTTTAGAGTGTTTGATTTTTAGTTGGAAACCTTTATTTTAAACATATTCACGTCACAGCAGATTAGTGACAGATACAGTGTATCTAAATATTTGAAGGCCAACTTCAATTATCGGTACCTTTCCTGTGTAAAGGCGTGCTCAATGATTTTACTAATGGACTTCTGGGCTCTGATATACACACTTGTTCCTGGGAAGCATATTTATTTCATGTTTTGCTTCCTTTGTATAATTTATGAAGCTAAATTTGTCTGTCGTGTATTTGCTGTTCAAAACTGGGTTTCATATATATATATATATATATATATATATATATATATATATATATATATGAAACCCAGTTTTGAACAGCAAATATATATATTATATATATTAATTATATATATATTTTAACCATTTGCTTACTGGGTACTTAAACCCCCCAATTTTCAGTTTTCAGCGCTGTCACTCTTTGAATGACCATTGCGCGGTCGTGCGACGTTGTACCCAAACAAAGTTGACGTCCTTTTTTTCCCACAAATAGAGCTTCTTTTGGTGGTATTTGATCACCTCTGCGGTATTTATTTTTTGCGCTAATAACAAAAAAATAGTTACAATTTTGAAAAAAGAACAATTTTTTTTTACTTTTTGCTATAATAAATATCCAAAAAAAAAAAAAAAACTAATTTATTCATCAGTTTAGGCTGATATATATTCTTCTACATATTTTTATGTAATATGTTATATTTTTGGTAAAAAAAATTGTATAGTCATTGGGTTTCCAAAAGTTATAGCGTTTACAAACTATGGAAATTGGTTTATGGTGTTTTTATTATTGTTATTATTATTTTTACTGGTAATGGCGGTGATCTGCGATTTTTATCGGGACTGAGATATTGCGGTGGACATGTCTGAAATTTTTGACACTTTTTTGGGATCCATGACATTTATACAACGATCAGATCTAAAAATAGCCACTGATTACTGTATAAATGTCATTGGCAGGGAAGGGGTTAACTGTGTTCCCTCATTGTGTTTTAACTGTGTGGGGGCGGGGCTGACAGGGACATAACAAATCCAATTGATCCCGATCACCCTGTTCTGGCTCTCTATTAACGGATTGCGGGTCTCCGGCGGACTTCGAGTCCGACCGACCCGCAGGCCCGCTCATGCAGCGCTCGCGAGCACCAGCCGCCGTCAGCTGCGAGGGCGTGCCTGGAGCGCGCAAAGGGGCAGATGTCAATTGACGGTGCCCCGGCAATTCAGATCCGCTCTGTAGCTGTCGGCTATAGCGCAGATCTCAAGTGGTTAATAAAAATAATGCATTCATAAAGTATTCAGGCCCCCTTTACTTTTTGCAATTTTATGTTGCAGGCTGATATTCCCCCAGTTGCTCAGTTTGGCCAGGCAACCAGCTCTTGGAAGAGTCCTGGTTGTGCCAAACGTCTTCCATTTGAGAATTGTGGAGCCCTCTGTGCTCTTGAGTAAGCTTTAGTGCAGCAGAATTTTTTTGTAGCTTTCCCCAGATCTGCGCCTTGCAAAAATCCTGTCTCTGAGCCCTGCAGGCAGATCCTTTGGCCTCATGGTTTTTGCTCTGATACAGTATGCATTGTCAGCTTTGAGGCCTTTTATAGAGAGTTGTGTGCCTTTCCAAATCATGTCCAATCAATTTAATCTACCACAGGTGTACTCCAATCAAGGTGTAGAAACATCCCAGCAACGATCAAAAGAAATGGGAGGTACCTGAGCTAAATTTCAAGTGTTGTTGCAAAGGGTCCGAATACTTATGCCAAAGGGATATTTCAGTTTTTTCTTTAACCCGTTCCACACCGCGCACAGTATATTTACTGTGGCAGTGTGGACGTGTCCCGCAAATCGCCGTAAATAGACGGCGATTCACGTGATGGCAGCTAGGGGGCGCCTGCCGTACTCCTGAGGAGTGTGCCCGTGGCTCGGGCGGACCCGATGTCCGCCGGCGAGTTGCGATGAGCTACCAGAGCCAAAGAGCAGGGTACCGCCGATTTAAACATGGCGGTTCCCTGCTCTGTCAGTGGGGACATAAGAGATCTACTGATCCCTGTCACTGGGATCAGTTAGATCTCTTATGCCCATAACAGCACAGCCCCCCCACAATTAGAACACATGCGGGGAACACAGTTAACCCCTAGATCTCCCCCCCCCCCAGATTAACCCCTTCACTGCCAATGACATTTATACAGTAATCCGTAGACATTTAAATTTCTGATCCCTGTATAAATGTCATTGGTCCCAAAAAAGTGTCAAAATGGTCCGACATGTCCGCTGCAATATCGCAGTACCGCTAAAATCGCAGATCACCGCCATCACTGGTAAAAAAAAACAAAAAAAACCCCAGAGATAAGTAAGAAAAACTGATTTTTTGGGGGGTTTTTTTTTCCAAAATTGTCGCTCTTTTTTTGTTTATAGCGGCGATCAGAAATGACGCAAATTTCATTTGGGTACAACGTCGCATGACCGCGCAATTGTCAGTTAAAGCGACGCAGTGCCGAATCGCAAAAAGTACTCTGGTCCTAAAGGGGGAAATCCTTCCGGGGCTGAAGTGGTTAAATAAATTCAGACATTTCTAAAATTCTGTTTTATTAACGAGAAAAAAATTTATTTAAAGGAGTCGTAAAGGCAGAAGTTTTTTTTTATCCTAATGCATTCTATGCATTAACCACTTCAGCCCCAAAAGGTTTTACCTATTTAAAGCAAAGTTCCACCGTTTTCTAAGTTCATTAAAAGTCAGAAGCTACAAAAAGTGCAGCTGGTGACTTTTAATAAACAGACACTCACCTGTCCCCTGGTCCAGCGATGGGGCCGTCTGGAGCCTGGGATCTCTCCCCCTTCCCCCCGTGGCGCCGTCATTTCTACTGTGGGCACCCGGCCGCGACAGCTATCGGCTTCACGGCCGGCCGCACACTGCGCATGCAGAAGCGGCGTTGCGCTCCGTGATTGGTCCCAAAGTCTTCTAGGACATGTCCTGTGTCCCAGAAGACTCAGGCGATCGGAAGTGGAAGGTCTCCTTCCCCCTACCTCCCGAAGGCAACTGGGGCGGAAGTGCCCATGAAAATCGGGTACTTTTGAGTGGAACTCCGCTTTAATGACCAGGCCGTTTTTTGAGATAAGGCACTGCGTTACTTTAACTGACAATTGCGGGGTTGTGCACTGTTGTACCCAGACAAAATTGTTGCCCTTTGTTTTCCACAAATAGAGCTTTCTTTTGGTGGTTTTTATTTTTTGCACTATAAACAAAAAAAAGAGCGACAATTTTGAAATAATATATATTTTTTACTTTCTGCTATAAAACCTATCCAATAAAAATATGTAAAAAATCGAATTTCTTCATCAATTTAGGCCAATATGTATTTTGCTACATTTTGGTAAAAAAAAATCCCAGTTAGTGTAGATTGATTTATTTGTGCAAAAGCTATAGCATCTACAAACTATGGGATATTTTTATGGCATTTTTATTTTTTATACTAGTAATGGCGGCAATCAGCGATTTTTAGCAGGACTGCTACATTGTGGCGGACAAATCGGACACTATGTGACACTTTTTGGGGACCAGTGACACCAATACAGTGATCAGTGCTAAACAAATGCTCTGTCACTGCATAAATGACACTGGCAGGGAAGGGGTTAACATCAGGGACAATTAAAGGGTTAAGTGTACTCCTAGAAAATGCTTTCTAACTGGGGGGGGGATGGATTGACTTGAGGAAGAGAGACAACTGTGTTCCTGATTAGAAGGAACACAAAATCTCACTCTTCCTGTCTACCAGAACGACGGTCTGCCTTGTGTACATAGGCAGACCGCTGTTCTGTCTCTCCTCTGAACGATCACATGTGGCTGGCAGCCATCGCGGCCACCGGACCCCCTGATTAGTTACCCCTGTGTCCAATCCCAGTGGGAGCGGGTCGGCGGCGGCTGCCGCTGCTGTGGATCAAAGTTAGCTAGCCAATCAGAGGAGAGACGGGTGGGGTCGGGGCTCTGTGTCTGAATGGACACAGGGAGCTGTGACTCGCCTGGGGTGCCCCCATAGCAAGCTGCTTGCTGTGGGGGTACTCGACAGGAGGGAGGGGCCAGGATAGCCAAAGAGGGACCCGAAGAGGAGGATCTGTGATGCTTTGTGCAAATCCACTGCAACAGAGGAGGTAAGCATAACATGTTTGTCTTTTTTATAGGAAAAAAACTGACTTTACAATCACTTTAAACAACTGTAGTATCAGGCTGCAACATAACAAAATTGAAAAAAGTGAATATTTTATAGAAGTGGAAGTTATGCCTAAAAAGGGCAAGGGAAGGTTTTTCTTCCCCATGTTACAACTGCCTCCCTGATGACTCGTGACTAGAGTTGAGCGAACCCGGACTGTAAAGTTCGGGTCCGTACCGAACTTAGGGGTGTCCGGGACCCGGACCCGGACTTTTCAAAAAAAGTCCGGGTTCGGGTCCGGTGTTCTGGTAATTTTAATGAAAAATCTTAAAAATGCTGTAAAAAAGCCCAGGAAGGTCCTAGAGGTCTGCAAAAGGAAGGAACATGTGGGTAAGGGTGGGACAAGTGCCCTACAAAGAAATGGGGAGTACCCACATCACTGTTCTGCAAAATGTGTGTATCACTTTAAATCAAACCGTCAATCATTCAACATCTTTTATTCACACTTCTTTTTAAAATGTGTGTATCACTTTAAATGAAACTGTCTGTGAACTTTATTAACACGTCTTCTCTACACGTTACAAACTGTCAAAGTAAATTTCACTATGTGTGTAAAATTTTTCTTCACACTTATTTTCTACAACTTACTAACTGCCAAACT
>BLSH010158756.1:802771-851101 GCA_018402905.1 Glandirana rugosa | reverse complement strand
CCTTGAGTCCTTTTGTTTGGTGACATTTGACACGCATTGCAACTTATACTTAGAGCCATAAATTTGGTAACGTTCTGTACTTGCAAAATTGAATCATTTTTTTTTTCTTCTTCCGTGTTTCTATTTTCAGTTCTTGCTAATTTATATATGTCCTTTTGGCCTTTCATGTCAGTTCTAGTCATGGGTGTTGCTACAGTGACCGCTGTTAAGCGTTACCTTGACTTAAGACCAGTTACATAATTCTTAGACGATTGAGTATTGTCTTGATCATTGGAAGCTAAAAATGGAAGAAAGGCCTAAATATATCTGCCATTCCTCATCTTACCTATCCTTCCTAACCTGTATAAAAAAGATCTGTATGCTTGCCTATTTTTAAACCACTCTTGCCTGATCTTGTGATCCTGCAGCTCCAGCCCCAACTCTACAGATTGGCTTTGTTACAACAGCCCTGTCAGGTTTTCCCTGCTCAATCAGCTCTGCGGGCTATAGCTTTCAGTGTATTGTGATGCCAAATAATCTTCTCCACTGTCAGAATAAAGTAGCTCAGCAGGGAGTATTCACCCATCCACATCGGTGTGTTATTAGGGGAATCCAGCCAGTTTAAAAAAAACTGACTCACCTTTATGCTGCCTACTCCCATGACTAGGCCCCGTTGGCGGGGAGAAACATGTCAGGGTGTGGCTTGGCGGGAGTCTAGACTGAAGCTGCTTCCACTCTTTATATGAGGGTTTTGCTTGATGGCCATCTTGTGGGACTTCTCTTCCTTCTTCATTGACTGCCTAAGGGTATCATATCCCGAAATTCAGTAATTTGTCAAGGACTTTCTTACACCGAACTGTGAGATCACATGACCAGACCTATGTAGATTAAAAATAAGTAAGTTTACAGATCTTTTCTATACAGGGCAGGCAGGATAAGTAGGAAGATGGTGGGAGGGAATATTTTTAAGTGTAGATATGGTTAGGCTTTTCTTCCACATTAACTGTAAAACTGGTCATAGCAAAAAGTAATATGAAGAAAAACAAAGTGGGTGTTCTAAGGGTGGCATGCTGGTATTTACGTGATTGTCCAATTACACGCACAAAAAAGCCCATTGACTTACAATGGAAGATGCCTTTTTGGTGCACTTTGGTGCAGCAAAAGTGCACCAAAGATGCAGCATGCAGGACACAAAGCACAGTGCACCTGCAGTGTGGACAGTTACATAGGATGTAATGGGGAATTGTTTTAATGTGCTTTTGTCACTCTGGAAACGTGCAGCAAAAGCGCACCAGTGTGGGCCTTACTGATATATATTGCTCCAACAAATAGTGCCTCTCATCTGTGATTATATGTTTATCCCTAAACCCCATGTCCTGTCACTCAGCAGTGTATAGATCCCTAAATCTCATTGTGACATCTCCTCTCCCCCTGTAAAGTGCATTACCATGGTGAATCTTGCTAGGCAGGCCTATGAGTCTATGTCAGTCCCAGGCTTTTGCATCCGGCGCTGAACGGCAGGTATTTTGTTTGTGTGTCCAGATTTAGCAAGCTGAGTGGGCGACAGAGAAAAGTGTCAGAGATTTATTAATACTTACTTCCTAATGGGAGCAGGAGAGCAGATAACATGAATGAATGAATCGCTTATCTGCGCGCTATGTGTCTGCTGTAGGCTTTGCAGGTTTGTGTGTATATGAAGAAACTATTTTCAATTCTAATTAAAGTGTATTAATTCATTTCACAGTTGTTACCTAATTAGGTTTGTGCATAGGCCGCCTGTCTGCTCTGCATTCCTTTGTGCATATTCAGTATGTGCATTACTACTGTTTGCTGATTAGAGGGGGTCCTGCCATAGCTGTTATTTAAGAGACTAATGTTCGTAATATAAAAAAATATATAAATGTATATAGTGTGTGTGTGTGTGTGTGTGTGTGTATATGAATATATATATTTCATAAGCTTAAATAACAGATTATAGGATTGTCAGCCTGACCTAAAGGTATTGTATTCTTCTTTATTGTAGTTCAGATTAAAAAAAAAATGTTGGTATTTTGTCATTCATTTAATTAAAAATATTGCTTACAAATATTTAATTTGTAGGCCTTAAAGCCAACAACTTAACTTTTTGTTTTTACCTGGCTAATCTTGACTGCTTTACTGGAAAACATGTTTTTAGTGCTCAAGTGTCAGATACAGCTGCATGAGTACTCTTCTGTGCTCTTTGGCAGTTGCCATGGCTTAATATGTATCACTACTAAGGAAGCTGTGCCCAAAAAGGCAAGCAGTGGGCAAAAGACTAATCGCCAATGGAGATGGGCTGAACACCCCCCGGTTTGGTTCACATCGGAACTCTCGAACATCGCAAAAGTTTGGACCCGAACCCCATTGAAGTCTATGGGACCCGAATTAGAAAAATCAAAAGTCCCCATTTTGAAGGCTTAAATGCAAGTTATTGGCCATAAATAGGGTATGGGGGCATGGGTACTGCCTTGGGGGACATGTATCAATATAAGCATTTTTTCAAAAAGATCATTTTTACAGGAGCAGTGATTATAATGATTCTTAAAGTGAAACAATAAAAATGAAAAATTCCTTTAAATGTAGTGCCTGAGGGGGTCTCTTAGTCTGCCTGTAAAGTGGTGCATCTCTACCATGTATAGAACCTGCTGCAGCAAAACTGACATTTCTAAAGGGAAAAAAATGACATATAAATTGCCGGCAATATGTTACCATTGCCGGCAATACAAAAATGATAAAAAAAAGAGATGTGGTGGTTCCCCCAATCCATGCCAGGCCCTTCGGTTATGGTATGGATTTTAACCACTACAGATCTGCACTATAGCCAAAAGACGGTTACAGCACGGACCTGCATTGCCGGGTGGACTTCCATAGATGTCTGCCCCTGTGCGCTCTCCCCATGTGCCTTCACAGCCGCCGCCGTGCTCTCACGCCCGTCACATGCTTCGTGAGTGTGCCCGTGGGTCGGGCGGACTCAATGGCCTAGTAGAGAGGCAGAACGGGGAACCGCCAATGTAAACATGGCAGTTCCCTGTTCTGTCAGGGGACATAACAGAGATCTACTGATTCCTGTCATCGGGGTCAGTGAGATCTGTTATGTCCCTCCCAGCCCCCACACAGTTAGAACACAATGAGGGAACACATTTAACCCCTAGATCGCCCCCTTAGTGTTAACCCCTTCCCTGTCAGTGACATTTATACAGTAATCAGTGGCCATTTTTAGATCTGATCACTGTATAAATGTCATTGGTCTTAAAAAAGTGTAAAAAATGTCCGTTATGTTTGCCGCAATATCGCAGTCCCAATAACAATCGCAGATCGCTGTCATTAGTAGTAAAAAAAAAAAGAAAATAATAAAAATGCCATAAATCTATTGCCATAGTTTTGTAGATGCTATAAATTTTGCGCAACCCAATCAATATTTGCCTATTGCGTTTTTTTTTTTACCAAAAATATGTAGAAGAATATATATCGGCCTAAACTGATGAATAAATTAGGTTTTTTTAGATATGTATTATAGCAAAAAGTAAAAAAAAATGTTTCTTTTTTCAAAATTGTCGCTCTTTTTTTGTTTATAGTGCAAAAATTAAAAAATCGCAGAGGGGATCAAATACCACAAAAAGGTAGCTCTATTTGTGGGGAAAAAAATGATAAAAATTTTGTTTGGGTACAACGTTGCACGACTGCGCAATTGTAATTCAAAATGCGACAGCGCTGAAAGCTGAAAATTGGTCTGTGCAGGAGGGGGGTTTAAGTGCCCAGTAAGTGAGTGGTTAAGGGGAACCCCATGACAATTTTTTTTTTAAAAAAGCGCGGGGTCCCCTGTAAAAATCCATACCAGACCCTAATCAGAGCATGCAGCCCGGCAGGTCAGGAAAGGGGGGCGGGCAAGCGAGCGGGCGGCTGTTGAATGACAGAGCAATTGCCAGTTAAAGTAGTGCAGCAAAAAAAAAAAAATGGCCTGGTCATGAAGGGGTAAAACCTTCCAGAGGTCAAGTGGTTAAACTGAATGGCAAAATTTACAAGGTAAGGGTTCACTTATACTTTAAACCAGGGTTGTCAAACTAAAGCGACATTAGAGCAATGCATTTGCACAGAGCACCCTCAATCTTCTTCTTCTGGGGTCCCCCGCTGGCTCTCTAGGCTCCTTCTCTTTGGCAAGTGCCCCCCAGGGAAATGAATAAATGTATGTAAAACAAATGCGCAACCTCAGCTACTGAACTTGGAGCAGCTGCCACCAGAAGTGTTCCCACACAATGAGTAATAAATTAAATAAATAAATGGGGCGCTCACTCCGATGATGGGCAAACTACATAAGTAATAAATGACTAATGTGCAAAATATTATGAACTAGATTAATTCCTCAATAAAACTTGCAATAAACATCAAAAATAATTGAAGTGCACGTGCATAAATATTTCAACAGTTATGCATCACACCAATAAACAAAGTGCTTGTGCCAAAGTCGTTCAAAAAATGTGCAACATAGTGCAAAATAAGTTCTTATCAGTAATTGTGACAGTAAACCCTTGATAAAGTCATGTGATTTGTGACGCAACACGTTGGAAGGAACCAGGTGATGTCACTTCCAGTCGCGGCCGAGACTGGAAGTCCCTGTATTTTCATTGCTGAACATTGCTGTTTTTAATGTAAGTTTGTTGCTGTTTATTAAACACTTTTATCTTGATTACTGCACTATGGAGATCTTTGTTCCTTATGAGCCTGTATGGAGGAGAGTGGAGGAGACTGTAGCGGTTGAGTGCAATCCTGACCTTAAACTTGGAGTGCATATCTATCTGACCAGGGGGTATAAGAAGAAGTGGGAGCTGTACTTAACCATAGAGGATACCTGATTACCTAAGAGTCATTAGACCCAGGGCTCAAAATTTCAAGTCCTGAGCTACTAGCCAAGCCTTAAGGGTTATTCCCCACCAGTTGCCCCACCCAACCCCGACCATGCCATGCCCCTCTTCTAATTCTGCCCCTAAACACGCCCTCATAAATTATCTCATGAAATGACACTTAAATGTTTTATGCAGAATTAAGTAGTAAAAATAAATATTAACAACATCTTTATCAGTGCCCATCAGTGCAGCCTCACCTGTGCCCATCAATGCCACTTCACCTGTGCCAATGAATGCAGCCTTCCCCGTGACAATAAATGCAGCCTTCCCCGTGACAATGAATGCAGCCTTACCCATGACAATGAATGCAGCCTACCTGCGACAATGAATGCAGCCTACCTGCGACAATGAATGCAGCCTTACCCATGACAATGAATGAAGCCTTACCCGTGACAATGAATGCAGCCTTACCCCTGACAATGAATGCAGCCTGCCCGTGACCATGAATGCAGCCTACCCATGCCAATGATTGCAGCCTGCCAGCTCGCCCAATGCCAGCTTGCCAGTCCTCATTTTCCACTCGCAAAATGCGAGTAGGCGAGTGGAAAATTTGAGGGCTGATGAGACCTATAGTGGTCTTCAGTTGAGGTTAGAGGCTAGGGCACACTTGAGGTGCACTGCAGATGGTGGAAGTTTTATATTCACACGTGGATGAACTCGTATTGACTTTTTGCACTTTCTTGCACATATTTTCCCCATAAGAACTCCGTCTATTTTTTATTTATTTTTTTGCTACTGTGAAGACTTTCCTGCTGATATCCATTAATGGTGAAAAAACTGCCACAATTACAGATAAGAACTTATTTTGCACTGTGTTGCACATTTTTTTAAGGACTTTGGCACAAGCACTTTGTGTGATGCATTACTGTTGAAATATTTATGCACATGCACTTTAATTATGTTTGATGTTTATTGCAAGTTTTATTGAAGAATTCATCTAGTTTATAATATTTTGCACATTAGTCATTTATTATTATTTATGTAGTTTGCCCCATTTATTTATTTAATTTGCCCCCATGGAAAGCCGCTCTATTGACACAGAGCCAGCGGCTCTGCCCCACCCTCTTGCTCGCTCGACACAGCATTTAATTGACAGCAGCGAGAACCAATGCCTCCTGCTGCTATCAATCTGCCCAATGAGGAGGGAGACAATGGCCAGAGCCACTGCTCTCATGTGTATCGCTGGATCAGGCTCTGGTAAGAATGAGGGCGGGGCTGGGAGGGGAGGGGATTCTGCAGCATAAAGTTTTTTACCTTAATGCATAGAATGCATTTAGGTAAAAAACCCAAAGGCTTTATAACCACTTTAACTTCATCAGCATTATTGTTGCCCTGAAAGGGCCGGTTGTATCTTATGTGTAAGACTAGATGTCCAGAGCACCCCACCCCCTTTATCAGATGTCAACTCCCACCAGCAGTCAAGAGTATCCCACCCTCCCTTACATCACAGTTGACTCCCTTTACCTTGTGCTGTTGGATGGTGAAGCTAGGAAGCAGAAGGTGCACGGTCTGGAGAAAGACCAGAAGAGGGCTGGAGTCTGGGGGAGGCAACGGGGTGCACAGGATCTGTAGGAAGTGTTCTGTCATCCTTGGCTGTCAATTGCTGAGACAGGGAAGGGGAGGGGCAGAGATGAGCCTCTCTGTGGCTGAACGGAGAAACTCAAGATCTGGCAGAGTAGTTCTGTCGTCCTCTCTGCTGCCGACTGCTGAGACAAGGTGGGGTCAGAATCAAGGGAGTTTCCACAACTGCAGGAGAGATGTGAGGGCCACATGAAATGGCCTGGAGGGCCGTATTCAGCCTACAGGCCTTGTGCTTGACACATCTGCTTTAAACACAAAAGATCAGATGTGTTGCCATTGGCAAAATGACAAAGGTTGTCGTGGATGATGAAAAGCACAGCGTTGGACAAGAACGCGATTTAGAGAATCATGGTGTTCTGGCCTGTGTAGATGATGTACCTAGAACCAGATGTTTACTGGTCTTGTATAGCGACACCTAAATTCCCCCATCATACCAGAGAAGTAATAGTTACTTGTGTCTCATAGCTTATGGGTTCCATTTAGAAACATTTTTGTCCTTTTCCTAATAACACAAGAGGCTCTCATAGTAGGTTAATCTGTAAAAACAAACACAAATTTGTGTTATTCTCGGCAAAGTGTTCGATAATTTGTTTGTTTTTCTTGGCGGTGTTATAAATTGATGAGTCTTTTTGTCAGCATATTGGTTTAATTTAGAAATGCAAACTTGGATACCATTTCGTCTCGGCACTTCCTGAGTGCTTTGTGTGTCTAACAGTATAATAATTGGATACATAGAGGATGGTGGTCATGTGACATACTGCTGTGCTAGGGAACTGGAGACGGTTTGTGTCTGTCACTGTGCCGTTCTCTCTGCTTTGTGAATGCGGTATAGAACTGGTAATTGATGTCAAGTGTGCACTTGATAACCATAGAATGTGCACAGCGGGTGTTTATTAAAAGGATACTACTGTGGATTTGCAGTTTGAACCTGTTCTGCTCTGTAATTGTAGAAAATATAAAGAATGCTTTTTGACTTTTTTTTTGATTGCTGTCATATTTTCAGGTTTGCACTTGAATATGTTACAATTTAGGATGGCTACAATTTTCAGAAGTATGCTTTGACCTGAGTAAAAATTAGTAAACATGTAATTTTGCATCTGAATATTGAATACAAGGTTGTTATATGCCCTTAACAATAGTAAAGTACAGTGCAATAAATAAGATTTAATTAGTTTGAATAAAGCAAATCATCCTCCAGAGTGAAGATGAACCGGTGAATGAAAAAAGCCGAGCCATATGAATCATTCAGGTGAAAGTCCTTGTTCCCATCACCAGAAGCAACACCCTAGCTGCTCACTTTATGGGTATGACCCCTGACCAACAGGAAGGTCAAGCCTCACTTTTTCACAGGGCAACACAAGGGATGTTATCACCATTGATCCAATATGCATAAAAGTCAAAGAGAAGACAAATAGTGCTCTCTGTTAAAAATGTATTAACTAAAATTCACAATAAAAACACAAATGTAGCACTTTTAACAAAAGTGCAAAACCAAGCGCTCGGTATATACAAATCCTTGACGGACTCTTAAGATAGCTGCAGGTGACGTCAATAGCAATACTCCTTCTCCCTTTTGCGCTACGTCCTGGGTGCGTCCCTGTTTACGAAGTCCTGCCCAGGACATAATGCGTACGGGAGGAGGAGTCACGCTATTGATGTCACCTGCAGCTATCTTCCAAGTCATTCTTGGATTTGTATGTAACTGAGCTCTTGGTTTTGCACTTTTGTCAAAAGTGCTACATTTGTGTGTTTTCACTGTGAATTTTAGTTAATACATTTTTATTAGAGAGCACTATTTGTCTTCTCTTTGACTTTTATGTATATTTTCCACCTTGACGTGTCCGAGGATTGCTCAACCTGGATCAGTGGTGATAACGTCCCCTGTGTTACCCTGTGAAAAAAGCGAGGTTTGACCTTCCTGTTCAGGGGTCATACCCATAAGGTGATCACCCAGGGCTGCTTCTGGTGATGGGAAAGAGCACTTTCTACACTTGAATGATTTATATGACATAGCATTTTTCATTACCCAGTTCATCTTCACTCTGAGGGATGATTCGCTCTATATGAACTCTATTATATATTTTTTGTATCTTCTTTATTGCCTTGCACTTTATGATTGTTAACATATACGTGTTCAGCTGGCAATATTGCATTTGAGATTGGATTTTATTGTGGTCTGACTGCACTGAATTATCTCTTGTTCATTTGTTGGCTGCCCTTACCTGTATTCTGGGAGGTTTCCTGAGATCGGCTCTATAGGCTGGCTGAGGGTTATCGCAGTTTTCTGTGTCGGCATGTATGAATGTTCGGGAGATATTCCTAATTTATGCTCTGATAACCCTTCCATGATGTCTCTCATTTTTAATGCTGCTGGGAGTCCCCAATGGAGTGTTGACAACACTTAGGAAAGAGGCACTTTAGACATATGACCTTACATTCATACGGGGCTTTAAAACTGTGAATTGATTTGGGAGGCATGTCTAACATTTCCTAAGGCTGCAACAAAATTTGAAGTGTACTAAAAAAATATGAAATTCTCCACACCTTCTCACCCAATATTGTGCATATCAAAGTAAAAGTGCACCCAGAACAAGTGTACACTCTACAGATATTTGCTCACGTTTTAGATGCCATTGTGTAAATGTTTCAAAATTGAAATACAATAGCGATTTTCCTTCCTAATGGACTTTAATGGTTATATTCTGCATCATATGTGTCAGATTTCCTTGCCCCTTCCATCCTCTGACAGCTTTTGCTATAATGAATTGAATATGTCATCAATGTAACATTTATTTTGTAACATGTACCCAGAATACAGGTGGAATGTCATACAGGAATGATCCCGCATGCAGAGAATTAGGACAGTCGGGGACCTGCGCCCACTCCAAAAATGACCCTTCACGAACAGTCTCTCATTTGCTTCTACTTATGAACTCATGTAGATGACAAGCCAATTTTTACAGTTACGCAGTCGCTAAAGCCCCAAATAAAACTAAATTCACCCTGTTAAAAAGATTAGGTCACTTACCTTTCCTGGTAGTTGGTGTTTTGAAATGTAGCTTTTGCACTTCTGAAGCCACCACTGGTATCCAGCACTTCTGGGTGTATTGGATATCGGATTCCTGCTGTGCACAGTAGTTCCTTCCATCAATTATGTCATTTACCATTGGCATCCAGCATTTCTGGGTGTATCACATACCTGGCCCCCTCTGCACACAGTACTTCCTCCCCTCAATTATTTTATCATTTACCACTGGAATCCAGCATATCTGGGTGTGTCCTATACCTGGTCCCTGCTACGTGCTGCAGTACCTCCCCTCAATTATTTTATCATTTACCACTGGAATCCAGCATATCTGGGTGTGTCAGATAACCTGGTCCCTGCTTTGCACAGTAGTTCCTCCCATCAAATATGTCATTTTTCTATTGTTATCCAGCATTTATGGGGGAGTCAGATACCTGACCCCCCCCCCCCCATGTTCTGTGGTTCTTTCCATCGGCCATTATGTCATTTTTTGCTGGTATCCAACATTTCCATATGTGTTGGGTACCTGGTCCCCTTCCATGCACTGTGGCTCCTTACGACAGCACCTATGTCAGTATAAGGCACAGTAGCAATGTAGAGGTCCGTGGGAGAAACCACTACATGCTGCAGGGTTCCAGTTATCGAACACACCCAGAAGTGTTGCATACAAAGGTTAGTGACATAATTGCTGGTGGGAGGAACTAAATCACAGGACAGAGGAATGGCTATCTGACACACTGGGAAGTGTCCAGTTTCTGAAGATCTGGAACAGACAATGCCCTCCATAAAGATTAGGAATCATCTTCTACTTTTACAGGGTGATTTGAGTATTATGTTGTGAAGTTAGGGTCAGGGTCACTTTAACTAGGAACTGAAGGTATCCAAGTCTAAAGCTGGCCACAAATTTTACAGTTGCTTTTCAGGTGAATTGGTGAGCTTGGTGAATAGGATCAGGTCCCAATATGGCAGCCTCCTCTGTATATGGGTGACCGGTTCACTTCCAGGCGTGTTGCTTTCCTAACTTCATTGACATGCAGGAAATCATGCAAGAGATTTGTCCTTGGATAAACCGTTCCCAGTTGTATTGTTTACACAAACTGTGTTTCTTAGGAGATCTCCTCCCCTGAGGCAACGCTGTCCAGACCGATTTTACTGGCTTTCTAAATATAGACAATTCTGAGCTTCCCCGCAATGGTGATTCCAAGATTTTCAGATTATTATTATTATGATGGAGATTTACTATACTAATTATATAGAGAAGGCATTTACCATATTTGTGCCCTTATTACATTTAAACGGTAACTCCACTTTTATGGGGAAAAAAAATAGCAGATAAAAAAAATAATATAGCGTGTACAATTGCGACACAAGCCATATTGTAATTGAGTGTTATTAAAAATTCCCATTCCTTTTCAATGTGCAACTGCTATAATTTTCTGAAAAATGCAATGCAATATGGCTACCTGGAGGTGTTCTGTACACAGAATGTGTACTGACCACTCCCCGGAAACATCATTTGCTGCTTGTGTGATTGGCTCACTGATTTTCCCAGAAGTCTGAACTAAGATACAAGTCAGATATTTGGCATCCCCTGCAACAAAAATGTAAAAATGTAAAGATATTCCCAATAGGAAATCACGGCTAAAGGGATGCAGACACTTACATTTTTCCTCATTAGAGCCCTCCAGATACAGCAGCTGGTTTATAATTATGAAACCACTCCCATTAGACTTACTCAACACATGGGCACAGAGAAACACACAAGGATTTCTTCAGAATAACAAAAGGTAGGAACTGTAACAAAGTTTGTAAAAAATCCTTGTGTAATGTACATAGATCACCCAGAGGGAATGTTTTTTTCTCAACAAAAGTGGAGTTACTCTTTAATGTATTCTTAGAGTATAAGTAGATTTCATGTTAGGATTATGCCACTGTTGATATTTCAGTTTACTACATGTGTAAAAAGGAATCCATTATTATATTGGAACGTTCGGTCATCTATAATGACAATTCTCCAATATTCCAGCTGTTCAAAGTTAAACAGCCAAACTATAAAAATGAATAGCCAATTTATAGTTAAAATAACAAGACTAGATTTTGCTGCAATATTCACCTTAAAACCAGAGATTCCCCTGTAGTATTTTTTCTACCACTCAATGTCCTCAGTCTAGTGGACATCATCATTCAACCCACCTCCTCTGAGCCCAAGTTGTCCTGGACCTGCCCCCAGGGAGTGCGGGAGGCTGATACCAAGTTGTCAGTGTCAGGTGGCTGGGCAGAACAACCATGTGCAGCTGACACTGAATAAAGCTCATGTGGACAGGAAGTGGCTGAAAGTGCACTGAGATACAGAAAGGATTGTAGAACATTTAAATTGTTTAAGGGCTTTAACAATCTACTAAAAGGCCTCATTTACACTGCTGCTGATAAACGGGCGTTAAGTCTGCATTCACACCTGACAGTTTTGTAGCTTGAAGCCTGAAGCTACAAAATGCTGGAGGGGAAAAAAATTAATGATTCTCTATGGAGATGGTCCACATCTCCACTTCAAAACGCCTGAAGTCAAAGGCCTGAAAACGCCTGAAGCTCAAACAAGTTCTGGAGGTATTTTCTCAGGCAGATTTGGGCGTTTTTTGGCTTTTTACATTGGTGACCTCTTGACCTGTACAAAATCGCCACAAAAATGCAGCAAAATCACGGTAAACGTCTGGGCAAAATCGCGTGACTTTCTGTCTGAAAACGACACGCTCAGGAGTGAATCCAGCCTTAGAGGCATTTGGGCTTTTTTTTCAGCTGCCCCTGAACTCTCCTCTATGTTATCTTATCAGTACATTTACATGGGGTCGTTTAAGGTCGTTTCCAGGCAGTTGAGTTTAGAGGCTTTTTTTGGAAACCAAAAAATGGGTTCAGAGGCATCTGAAATGCCAAACAGCTTATAAACACTGCTAAATGCGCCTAAATGCTGTAACTCGCGTCTAGGACCGTTTTCGTTTATAAGCATTTCCATTAGACGCCGGTTTCTAGCTGTCATGATAAAACATTCAGGAAAGGTTGAGACAGCGTCCCCTGTAAATGGAGCCTAAATGTCATTCAGTTTGGGTTTACATCCACTTTTTTGCAGCCAAATTGAGATAATACCTACTTTATATTTGTTACATGTTCTTCACATTGGATAACTTAATTCATATAAAAATACATTAAAAATTCTCCTTACCATTTTTTTTTTTTGCTCTTTTCTGATAACTCCAATTGTTATTAACCACTTGCTTACTGGGCACTTAAACCCCCTTCCTGCCCAGATCAATTTTAAGCTTTCAGCACTGTCACATTTTGAATGACAATTGCACGGTGATGCGACGTTGTACCCAAACAAAATTTTTGTCCTTTTTTCCCCCACAAATAGAGCTTTCATTTGGTGGTATTTGATCACCTCTGCAGTTTTTATTTTTTGCGCTATAAACAAACAAAGAGCGACGATTTTGAAAAAAGAACAATATTTTTTACTTTTTGATATAATAAATATCCCCCAAAAAAATTTCATTGGGTTTGGCCAAAAAATTGCAATCGGCATCTATTCATTGGTTTGCGCAAAAGTTATTGGGTCTACAAACTATGGGAATTGATTTATGGCGTTTTTATTTTGTTCACTAGTAATGGCGGCGTTCTGCGATTTTTATCGGGACTGCGATATTGCAGCGGACATGTCGGACATTTTTGACACTTTTTTGGGACCAATGACATTTATACAGCGAACAGAAATGTAAATGCCCACTGATTACTGTATAAATGTCATTGGCAGTGAAGGGGTTAACCTGCAGGGGGCAGTGAAGGGGTTAACTGTGTTCCCTGCATGTGTTCTAACTGTGTAGGGGCGGGGCTTGCCGGGACATAGCAGATCTATTGATCCCTGTCACTGGGATCAGTTAGATCTGTTATGTCCCCATTCACAGAACGGAGAACTGACGTGTTTACATCGGTGGTTCCCCGTTCTGCAGCTCTGACAGGCGATCGCGGGTCACAAGCGAACACCGAGTCCGTCCGGCACGCCCACGCAGCGTGCGGCCGCGTGCTCCGCCACCTGTGAGTGCGCACTGGAAGCGCACACAAGGGCGGGATGTCCACTCGGAAATTGAGATTCGCTCTGTAGCCATCTTTCGGCTATAGCACGGATCTGAAGGAGTTAAATATGCCATGTGGTCCTTGTAGTGAAAAGTTGGGAGACCCCTATTCTAAAGAGCAAAAATATATATATTGTCTTTAAAAAAATAAATAAAATAAAAACATTAAAATACTGCCACTATATACCTTTTTGGATGATCTGTATACCATGGTTTCCTGATAACCTGCACAGTTTGTTCATAGCTGTGTGTTCAATTAGGAAGAGTTTTCCACTACAGCCTCTTTACACGCCCACATGTGTGATGTCAATATCATGTGACCTGAATAGTTACACTGAAACAGGAAATGTTCTATCCAGCATAAGAGACCAAACTGAGCATGTGCAGCTTTACCCCCCTGCTGTGTATTATATGTACTTGCCCGGATTGACAGTGCAGGAGGGAAGGATTTATGGCATACAGGATAAAACAGCCTTTTTTACACAATGCAGAGGATTATCCCCTTAGGTTGCACAGTGAGTATAACAAGCATGCTATGCTGCATATACAGTTTGGGATGGAGGAACTTGACTGGCCTGCACCTCAACCAGATAGAACACCTTTGAAATGAATTGGAGCGGAGACTGTGAGCCAGGCCTTCTCATCCAACCGCATTGCCTTATCTTACAAATGCTCTTCTTGAAGAATGGTCAAACACTCCTAAACCTTGTGGACAGCCTTCCCAGAGGAGTTGAAGCAGTTATAGCTGCGAAAATTCGGCCAACTCAATATTGAACCCTATGAACGAAGACTGGGATGCCATTAAAGTTCATGTGCATGTGAAGGCAGGCATCCCAATACTTTTGGTAATATAGTGTATGTATACACAAACACAAAGTGAGTACACCCTCACATTTTTGTAAATATTTTATTCTATCTTTTCATGTGACATCACTGAAGAAATTACACTTTGCTACAATGTAAAGTAGTGAGTGTACAGCTTGTATAACAGTGTAAATATGCTGTCCCCTCAAAATAACAACACACAGCCATTAATGTCTAAACCGCTGGCAACAAAAGTGAGTACACCCCTAAGTGAAAATGTGCAAATTGGTCCAATGGTAGCCACACAAAATATTGATACTTTGGGCCCAATTTGGACATTTTCACTTAGGGGTGTACTCACTTTTGTTGCCAGCGGTTTAGACATTAATGGCTGTGTGTTGTTATTTTGAGGGGACAGCAAATTTACACTGTTATACAAGCTGTACACTCACTACTTTACATTGTAGCAAAGTGTCATTCCTTCAGTATTGTCACATGAAAAGATAGAATTTTCATACTGCGTCAATGGGACCACTTAACAAACATAAGGGTTGCTTTGACTCCAAATCTGAGGGGGACCCTCATGTAAGGGGGGCCTCTGATGTGAAGGGACTTCTGATTTGATGGGGAAGGGGGAGAGGTATATGAAATGTATTTCTTGGAGCATGTTTGTGCATGGATTTAAATTGTATTCATTTATTTAGTACAGTAAATAGTAAGAGTCTGTGTTGACGGGCATTTGTTTGCTTCCAGTGGGTTTTGCACTCTGGTACAAACCTATGGAAAGGGAAAACCTCCTTGAAATAGATAAAATGATGGGCAGAAGGAGGTCAACTACAGCTCAAATGCATAAGGCCCCTTTCACACAGGGCTGATCCGCTCAGCGGACTCCGCCAGCTCAGCGGGGTATCGCTCTGTTGATCTCCGCTGAGCCGACGGATGACAGGTCCGTGTCTGCTCTCTGTGCAGGGACTGACCTGTCAGAGCTCCGCTGTTTTCTATGGGAAGATCAGATGAAAACGAACTGCATGTCCATTTTCATCCGATCCCCTCCGATCCGCTGGGATGGATGGCGAACGTATCGCCATACGTCTATTTTAGCAGATCTTGATGGCTCGGATGGCAGACGGGTGTCAGCGGACACATCTCCGCTGACATCTGACTGCCCATGGAGGTCTATGGATGTCCCGTTCGGATCCTTCTGAATAACGGACAGGCGGATCTGAGTGGTCCGATCGCGTGAAAGGGGCCCAAGTCTGTAAATTCTGAATGATCTCAGAAACGTCTCAAACTTATTTTATCTACACTAGCCCAAAGCCCATAGACACCAGTCACCAATGAGTGCAGGGCGGAAAGCTATAAGTGTGTTCATAGGTCAGAATGGAAATCTATTCCCGTGCATTGCACCTAGGACAGCCCTTCATAAACCTACAAGAAAACGGACGTTGGATGTGTGTTGTCTCACACCGTTCAGCATGACCTTAATGAAGGTACGGAAATGATTAGGCGAGATTCGTTGTGTGCGAGAAGCTGCGGCTATTTTTAGTTTGATCTACAATAAAGCAGGAGAGTCTTTCAAGGTTCAGTGAGCTGGGGATTGCAGCGGTGTCAAGTAATTACAGGTATCATGATACCTGCAGGCAGCAATGCTGGCACAAAACAAAGGCACACAATTTATTTTTAAGAGGCAGAAGAGGCTGAGTCATATTCAGGCACACAGAACTAGGAGGAATAATAGCCCTGTTAACGAAATGCTTCCCACTTGATTGCTTTAAAAATAAAATATAATGAGCTGGCTTATTTGAAAGATTTGCCGCCTTCTGTCTCCAGTCTCTTGGGATTTTGAAATCCTTTCGGGATGATATTTGGACCAACTATGAACTGTATTGGAAGTAAAGCCTACACTGAAGCTAGATTAATTCCCCCCATCTTATCCTAATACCTAATATAGTAAGCTGTCACATATTTGCCTGCAATTTCAGCAGTTTTGTTACCATTTTGTTAATTATTTTATTTACATCACTAGGCGGATCATGACATTGATGAAGGCAGATAAAAGTGCCTGGATCTACTACTGAAAAATGTAAGACCTGGACTCTGGGAGCTGTGCCCATAAAAAAGGAAGGAGAAGGCAAAGGACTGGTCACCAGTATTGCCTATGGTCTCTCTGCAGCTGATTTGTTCCCCATTAGACTACGTTCACTTGGGCAGCAAAGGGGTGGCAAAACAGGTAGTTGATCTGTGCTTTTACTACCCCTGAACCACATACCTATAAATTTACATGGTGGTTGTTTAGGTTCATACACAGTGCCGTAGTTCCAATGCTTTGCTTCATTTGCAGCAATTTTAACTCGGCATACAATATTTGGTAGGTTGCTTAGTTAGGGTGAAATAAAGTCCATCTAATTCAAACAATAGAAAAACAAATCCTCCATATACACGATCCTATACCCACAGTTGATCCAGAAAAAATACAAAAAAACATCAAAGTGGTCCAATTTTCTCCACTAAGGGCAAAAAAAAATCCTTCCCCCTGGATCAATTACACCTGGTGTTATTCCCTATAAATGTTGATATCCAGTTATATTTTGTACATTCAAGAATACATCCAGCTTTAAAAAAAAACAAAAAACTCTGCTGAGCTGACCAGAACAAGTTCTTGAGGGAGTCCATTCCACATTTTCACAGCTATTACTGTGAAGAAGCCTTTCTGTATGTAGAGATTAAAGCTCTTTTTCTCCAGATGTAAAAAGTGCCCCCTTGTCCTCTGTAATGACCTGGAAGTGAATAACTCAACACCAGGTTCACTGCATGGACCACTTATGTATTTATAAATGGTGATGATATTCTCCCTTAATTCACTTATCGTTCTTGTTAAGAATTGCGATCTCGATTCAACCCCCCTCATGATTTTAATCCAACATTTCCACGATTCTTTGTGACAAGCGCAGAGACGTTCTCTGCTCAGAGCTGTCAAAAAAAAAAAAAAGGCAGCAAATGTTTATCTACATTGCTCCAACACTGAGAGAAAGAAATGCTGAGTCTTTGTTGCACTTATCAAAAAAGTAGCAAATCCTAAATGAAAAACATCAGTGCAATATAATTCAAAGGTGGCACAAATAAAGTTCATGATGAAAATCCATTAAAGCAGTGTTCCACCCAAAAGTGGAACTTCCGCTTTAAGTATTCCTCGCCCCCAGACATACCACAATTGGCATGTCATTTTTTTGGGCGGGGGGGGGGGGTACCTAGTTTTGACAGGTTCCTCGCTCCCACTTCCTGGTCTGGCCACCTAGGTGGCGACTCCTCTCCCCCTAGGCCACCCCTCCCCTCCCTGCAATCTTCTGGGATACGCCACAGGTCCCACAATATTGTCTGGCCACTGACCCAGTGCAGCGCGACTCGTGCATGCACAGTGCGCGCCCGGCTGTGGAGCCGCAAACTGTCACAGCCGGGCACCCACACTTTCAATGCCAGCGCCACGGAGAGGAGCGAGGCTTCAGGTGGCCGCATCACTGGACCATGGGACAGGTGAGTGGCTGTTTATTAAAAGTCAGCAGCTACTTTTAATAAACTTGAAAACCAGTGGAACTCCCCTTTAAACACGACCTCCTTAAGCTCATCGTCTACAGCTTTCACCCAACGCTGAGGGCCGGTTCACACCTAGGTGATCCGACTTCAGAGGCGACTTTGCTAGGTGATTTGGATGCGACTTCAAGGTGACTTCAGCGCGACTTTGGGCGACTTACAACGCGACCTAAAGCGACCTCCATGCCAGGCGACTTTGCCTGTGGCCAATCAGAGAAGAAAGGGAGGGGGTTGCCTTTAAAAAATTTATTTTTCCTGTAAAGTCGCTTCAATATAGATGGGGATCCGACTTGGAGGCGACTTCCATTAAATTCTATGGGCACAAGTCGGATAGAAGTCGCGTTGAAGTAGTACAGGAACCTTTTCTGAAATCACCTTGAAATCGGAGCAACTTGAGTAGCGTATATTAAGACGGCTCCCATTCATTTCAATGGGATTTCTCATGTCAAGCGACTTGAGGCGACTTGGGGCGACACAAGTCACCTGGACAAGTCGCCTAGGTGTGAACCAGCCCTTAGAATTAGAACTATAAACAAAGTATCTTTTGGTTCTTTTAGATCAAAGCAATGAACTTTGGCCTGTAAATGAGGTCAGTTTAACCACTTGGGGCCCTTGCACACTAGCGGAGTCAGTTTTGATGCACTCCACTTCTCAGTGGGGAGTGATCCGTTGATCCCCGCTGAGCCGGCGGACGACCGCTCCGTCTTTGCTCACTGTGCAGGGACGGACCTGTCGGAGCCCCCGCTCTCTTCTATGGGGATCGGATGAAAACGGATCCGCCTGTCCGTTTTAATCTGATCCGCCAGATGGATTGGAAAATAGGGTTTCCATCCGTCTGTATTTAGCGGATTGGAGCAGATTGGATGTCAGCAGACATGTCACAGCTGACAGCCATCGCTCCATGGAGTTGCAAGGAACATCTGTTCAGGTCCGCCTGAAAAACTGACAGGCAGTCCTGAACGGTCCATACGTGTGGAAGGGGCCTTAAAGACTAAACATTTTTCTGACACTTGTTCCTTACAAGTTAAAATCTGTATTTTTTTTCTAGAAAATTACTGAACCTCCAAACATTTTATATATATTTTTAGCAGAAACCCTAGAGAATAAAATGGCGGTTGTTGCAATATTTTATGTCACACTTTATTTGTGCAGTGGTCTTTCAAATGCAATTTATTGGGAAAAAAATATGATGAATGTAGCTAGGTTCCTAGGACCTGCAAAAAAATTAAGAAAGAGGGTATCTATCCCTGTAGTACAATGCAAAAGGAAGCCCACAATGGGGTACAGAAGGGAATTGGGACTATACGATAACCAGGAAATAATATTGAAAATACTGTAAAGATAAAACGTTACAAAATGTATTCTATCAATATATAAAAACCCCAAAAGAGGAAAGAAATTTTAACAACACCACTAGAACAAAAAGTTACACAGTAATTCCAATACGATAAATACAAAGGGGTCTTTTCCTTATGTCTACTCAATTCAGCTATATTTTATACGTATTTATCGTATTGAAATTACTATGTGACTTTTTATTCTAATAATTACATAGTCAGTGAGGCTGGAAAAAGACACAAGTCCATCAAGTCCAACCTATGTGTGTTTTTAATGTCAGTATTACATTTTATATCCCTCAATGTTGTGGTCCCTTAGGTGTGCATCTAATAGTTTCTTGAAATTATCTATACTCCCAGCAGAAACTGCTGCTTGTGGAAGAGAATTCCATATTCTCACTACTCTTACCGTAAAGAAACCTCTATGCTTTTTAAGGTTAAACCGCCTTTCCTCTATTTTTAATGAATGGCCGCGTGTCTTTGTATGCTCCCTTGTGCGGAATAGTTTTGTACCTATTGCGGGGTCACCAGTACAGTATTTGTACATTGAAATCATATCCCCTCTCAAGCGTCTCTTCTCCAGAGAGAATAAGTTCAGTGCTTGTAATCTTTCCTCATAACTGAGGTTCTCCAACCCCTTAATTAGCTTTGTTGCCGTCCTCTGAACCCTTTTCAATACCAGGACATCCTTCCTGAGGACTGGTGCCCAGAACTGGACAGCATATTCCAGGTGCGGCCTCACCAGAGACTTGTATAATGGGAGAATTATTGATTTATCCCTGGAGTTGATCCCTTTCTTGATGCATGCCAACACTTTGCTAGCTTTGCTTGCCGCAGCTTGGCATTGCATGCCACTGCTGAGCCCGTTCTCCACTAGGACCCCTAGGTCTTTTTCCATGCTAGATTCCCCCAGAGGCTTACCCCCTAGTGAGTAGTTTGCTTTTATATTCTTGGTACCCAAATGCATTATCTTACATTTTTCAACGTTAAAACTCATTTGCCACTTGTCCGCCCACCCCATTAATTTATTCAGATCCTCTTGCAAAGTTTCCACATCCTGTCGAGAATTTATTGCTCTGCTTAGCTTGGTGTCACCTGCAAATATTGAGATTGAGCTGTTCATCCTGTCCTCCACATCGTTTATGAATAAATTAAAAAGAATTGGTCCCAGGACCGAACCCTGGGGAACACCACTTTCTACACCAGACCATTCTGAGTACTCCCCATTTATCACCACCCTCTGGGCTCGCCCCTGTAGCCAGTTTTCAATCCAGGTACTCACCCTTAGATCCATGTTGAGGGACCTTAGTTTGTACAGTAAACGTTTATGGGGAACTATCAAATGCTTTCGCAAAATTCAGATACACCACATCTACAGGCCTTCCTTTATCTAGGTGGCAGCTCAGAAGGTTAATAGATTGGTTTGGCAAGAATGATCCTTCATGAACACATGTTGATTACCGCTAATGATACCTTTCTCGTTACAATAATCTTGTATATGATCCCTTATTATTCCCTCCAAGAGCTTGGCAATTATTGATGTTAAGCTAACTGGTCTGTAGTTCCCAGGGCTATATCTAGGTCCTTTTTTATATATTGGTACTATGTTGGCTTTCTTCCAATCAGCTGGTATCATACCAGTCAGAAAACTGCTCTTAAAGATTAGGTACAAAGGTCTGGCAATAACTTGGCTAAGTTCCTTAAGGACCCTTGGGTGTAAGCCATCTGGTCCTAGTGACTTACTAGTGTTCCATTTCAAGTCTATTCCTTATTTTATCCTCAGTTAGCCATGGCGTTGTTAAAATGTCTTTCCTCTTTTGAGGTTTTTATATATTGATAGAATACATTTTGTGATTTTTTTTATTTTTTATATCTTTACAGTACTTTAATTTTCAATATAATTTCCTGGGTATCGTATAGTTGCAATTCCCATCTAAACCCCATTGTGGGGTTCCTTTTGCATGGGAAAAATACACTTCAATTCATAAAAAAAAAAAAAAAACAGTAAAGTTAGCCCAATTTTTTTCTATAATGTGAAAAATTATGTCATGCCGAGAATCGTGATCTTTATTCTAAGCAAAAAAATTGTGATTCTCATTCTAGCCAGAATCGTGCAGCTCTAGTTTGTGATTTCAAAATGTTTTTTTTTTTTTCTGGGTTATAGTTTTTCTTTTTTAAATAAAGTCAATATTGCAGACGGTTTGAGATCAGTGAGTATGTTCTAACACCATATGGAGAGATGGTTTTTGTACTGTTGTATTTGCTTTTGAGCCTCGCCCTGATTGTACTCAGCTTAATATTTCTCCTTGATGATGTGATGATAGAGGCTACTGAGGTCCACACTGAATATACAAAGGATAAATACCTTTATTTTAGCCATGTGGCTGTAATTTATGAATCTTATTTGACTCCGATTAAAATAACTGTCGCCCTTTTCCCGGTGTGTTCACTTTGTGAATCAAGCCTATAGCATAAAAAAGAACATCTGGGTGAGACTTAGGAGCATATCTATAAAGTTGTGCATGTGACATTCACCAAACATTCACAATTATTTCCATGTAATTTACAAAAAATGCACCAGGAATATTTACCTGCAATACATTTTTGATGAATGTCACATTCACTGCTAAGATACCCCTTAGGGTGATCCAATCTAAATCTTTTTAAAAAATAAAAATCAGCCAATCATATCAACTCTCATAATCCATTTCAAATGACCGAAGTAACAGCAGCACGAGATGATTCAGATAACTGCTTTCTGCTACATTATTAAATCGAGGTACTGCACAATCATGGGATCAATCGCTCAATCGTGCGTCTGCTAATATCTGGTCTGGCAGCTAGTATGAAAATGAATATTGCACAAAGAAAGCGATTGGTTTGGCAAGATTTGAATAGCAATTAAAAATGCCCAATATGGTTGTAATCTAAACCTAAAATGATTTATTAATGCACAGAAAATCATTAGAACTAATAAAGTCCATTTCTAAAAGACCCCCTATAGAATATTTCTCAATGTAACTTTTTAATGATAGGCGTGAATGATAATAAAATACTATTTAGGCGTGAATGATAATAAAATACTATTTTGCCAAAAAACAACTTGCCTACCTAAGTACCCAGTTATAACACCCTATTGCCCCAGATATCATCTCCTTATGTCACTAAATATTGCACCAATATTGCATACAATTATACAATATATGGCAAAGAGTTTGTGGATGCCTTACCATTACACTATATGAGCTTGTTGGACATCACATTTCAAAACCATGCCCCCCTCTCTCAGTCCTGGCTATTGACCCCTATTCCCACCCGAGCATTTTGTAGCTTGACAGTTTGGCCATACAGAATACAGCTTTAAAACTGTATGCCTTAACTTGAAATCGCATTATTGCTAAGCCGCATGTCAGTGCAACTTCAGGTCCAACTTGGAAGTCATCTGTGGGACTTTATGCACAGATGTCTATGCAAGTTGCACCTGAACTTGCAAAAAGTAGTGCAAGAACTACTTTCAAAATCGTTGCGACTCCGATTGAGTTGGAGTCACATAATGATTTGACCACTTCCATTGCAGACAATAGGGTGTGACTTGTCATGCAATTCGATTGTTTTAAATCGCATGACAAGTCACACCCGTGTGACCGGGGTCTGAAGCTCCAAAGGTCGAAAAAACGCAGCAAACCAAATTCCATGCTTTTAAATGGTCCCTCTTCACACTTGAGCATTTAAGCCCCTTTCACATTGCCACAACTTGAAGGTAGCGCATTTTTGACGAGATTTCCGGGAATGCCTGTGTAAACTTGAGGTCTAAGGACCTCAACTCGCATCAAAGACGGACCAAAGTAGTACAGGGACTACTTTGAAGTCCCACAGATATGAATGGTTATCATTGAGAATCATGGGGTACAACTTGTCATGCAACTCTGATGTCCAAAGTCGCAGGAAAAGTCGCACAAGTGTGAAAGGTGCCTTACTCATACTTTTCTAACACTTTTCTTAAATGAGAGCAAGCAAAAACCTGTTCAGTGCATTTTAAGGCACTCCAGTAGTGAAAGTCTATGGAGCCAAAAACATGCAATTCTGCCCCAAACAAGCTCTTTGAATGCACTTCATTCCTAAAAATGCTCCAAAAGCCTCAAAATTGCCTGCATATACTACACCACCTCCACTCTTCCAGGAAGACATTCAACAATGTATTTGGCAATTTGTGTCCAGCCAAAAGAGCATTTATGAGGTCAGGAAGTGATGTTGGAGAAGACCTGGCATCCAATTGGCACTCCACACTTGAACTCCATAATTTGGAGTGGTGTTTATGTACTTTGACCATATGGTGTAGGTGTGATTGTTAGGTGTCCTCACACTTTTGGCCATATAGTCTAAGACGGGAGGGCTGGGCCAGGGGGCAGGGTGGCAATTGCCCCCCAGGCCACCTTACCTTACATTCAAAATGGCTGATGGACGCTGCCCGCTCACACTTTTTTTTTCTTGTGGAGGAAGGAAGCAGGGGCGCAGCCACCAACTAACTGCAAGCAAAGGGGGGGGGGGGGCACCCAGGGCCAGCTGTGCTGATGGGCACTGGCGAGCCTGCATTGATGGGCACTGATCAGGTTGCATTTGATAGGCACTGGTGCGGCTGCATTGATGGGCACTGGTGAGGCTGCATTGATGGGCACTGATGAGGCTAAGCTGATAGGCACTGATTAGGCTGCATTGGTGGGCACTGATGAGCTGCATTGCTGCATTATTTTTGTTAAACCTCCTTTGTTGCTATTAACATTAAATTATGTTACCACATTGTATCATAGTTTTCTTGCTTCAAAACATCAATATTCGTTCTAAAACCAGGTGGGCATGGATGGTGAGCTGATTCGGTGGTCCAATGGGCCACTTGACTGGACTTGCCCCCCAGGCCTAAGGCTGCCAGCCCTCCCCTGAAGTTCTGTTCTCAGAACAGAACTTGTGAATGGTGAGATTTAGTTAAAAACATACTCTTTTTTTTTTTTTTTTTTTTTGGGACTAGCATCTTCTACATCATGCAATTCAGGCACGTATTTTGCGGAGTGCAATTTCCTTCAGTGTGATTTCCCACAGAGTGTAAAAGTGAGAAGGTGCAGTCACAAGTATTAGGGAAGTCCTAATATTAGACAGGGAACTTGCCTGTGATGTCTACGTTTCTTCTGCTGGCAATGCTCCCATTTATTTGCCATCCAATGAAAATATTGACACATTGCAGTTTCTCTTTTGCTGAACAGAACACATTGTTGTCACGAGACAAAACAGGGATATGTTTTGTTTGGATTTTCTCATTGGTGACAATGATAGTTTATATTGTGTTCTGCATTTCCCTGATATCATTGTAGTTGTGTGTATTACAGCTGGTATCCACGGGGTTTGGAACTTGGCGATACCTCTATAGAACAAAAATAGAAAAAAAAAATTAGGCCTATTTTATCTAGTCTTTTGTTCCTTCTTTCCTCCCTGTATTTTTTTTTTACGCTTACCTTTCCTTTGTTGGTAACAGCTTTTCAAAAAACGTATTAATTTACAGGTTTTTATTTTAAGTGTACCTGTCATTTAGTAGGAATACATAATGATCTAATGGCAGGATATACAAAGTTCTTCCACCAATAAATGTTGTAAATTGTTGCAACTATTCCTGGTTACGAAGGATAGTCCAGAATTGGATATTATGTACCATCAACTTTCTGTCTTTAAAAGAGAAGTATGGGGTTTTGATTTTTTTGTAGAATCATGCTTGCCTAGCTGGATGCAGCATCACTCCGATGCCACATCTGTCCCAAGGCGCCTCTAAGACTGAGAACTGAGCGATCAAACACTGCCGAACGCTCGGTTATCAGAGCTCCCTGAGAAGAGAGCTGGTGACTGCCAGTTACCACTGTCTTCTCTGACCCCTTCTCGCTCACTGGAGCGATGGGCTGTGGAGGGGCGGGAGTGGCCGGCTCAGACTCTCAGTGGCTCGCTGAGAGCCTGAGCCGGGTGCTGGTCCAGGCATGTGGATAGATCCTGACCAAATGGTTGTAATCCTTCTTGAGCCTGGACCGGCTCTGTGACGTCAGCCAGCAGTGGGCTGGAGACCACTGTCTGCTGAAAATGGGTCACAGGAGTGCAGAACGATCTGCACTCCTGTGACCCACAGGAGACATACAGCCAAACGAGCTTTGGCTGTACTTCTTTAACCACTTGCCGACCAGCCGCCTGCATTTGACAGCGGCAGGTCGACTCTATTGTGCAAATCGTCGTAGCCCTGCAACTGCGCTTTAAGAGACTGTAGGGGGCATGAGCACGCCACACGTCTCTGGAGCCAATGTGCATGGCCGGCAGGCACAATGTCCGCTGGCCACCCGCGATCGCTTCTCGCAAAGCCAGAACGGAGATTTGTTCATGTAAACAAACAGATCTCCGTTCTGACAGGGATATTCTGTTTCAAGTAATCCGCAACAGCTATCTCTCTCCACCCCCCCCCCCCAGTCAGTACACTGCCCCCACAGTTAGAAACACCCCCCTAGGGAACACTCAACCCCTTGATCACCCCCTAGTGTTAACCCCTTCACTGCCAGTGACATTTATTCAGTAATCAGTGGCTATTTTTAGCACTGATCGCTGTATAAATGTCAGTGGTCCGAAAAAAGTGTCAAAAATGTCCTATATGTCCGCCGCAATATCGCAGTCCCGCTAAAAGACGCAGATCACCACCATTACTAGTAAAGAAAGAAATAAGTAAAAATGCCATAAATATATTCCCATAGTTTGTCAATGCGATAACTTTTGCGCAAACTAATCAATATACGCCTATTGAATTTTTTTTTTTTTCTTTTTTTACCAAAAATATGTAAAAGAATACATATTGGCCTAAACTGAGGAATGAATTCATTTTTTTTTATAGTTTTATTTTTTGGATATTATAGCAAAAAGTAAAAAAAAAATGTTTTTTTTTTTTCCCAAAATTGTCGCTCTTTGTTTATAGCGCAAAAAATAAAAACTGCAGAGGTGATCAAATACCACCAAAAGAAAGCTCTATTTGTGGGAAAAAAGAGACGTCAACTTAGTTTGTGTACAGCACCGCACGACCGTGCAATTGTCAGTTAAAGTGCTGCAGTTCCATGTCGCAAAAAGTGCTCTGGATAAGGAAGGGGGTAAATCCTTCCGGGGCTGAAGTTGTTAAACATTGGCATATTTGGAAAAAAACAACAGGGTAACTTGAAGTCCTATAAAAACCCAAAAGTTTTGAAAATAATTATAGCAGCTTACCTGAGCATTTTCCTTGTCTGCAGCTGCTGCTTCTTTTTGTTTTTTTCATTGAGCAGGTCCAAAATTCCCTGTTTCTTTTACTGGGATGACTCTGTTGACTTACAGGGTACAAAGGAGCCACCCTTATGTGTGTGCTCCCAGGAGAGAGACCACAAGCTGGTGCTAGGATGCTGACATGCACCAGCAGCAAGAGAGGACTCCACAGGGCAAGCAAGCCTGGTGATGCTTGGTACCATGGGGCATGTACTCTTGACGATTGGGATCAGTGAACATTCTATGTTATCACTACACATTCCCGGACCGGAAGTTTATGGAAGTGGTGCAGAACAAGGCTGCGCTAGTAGGCATGTCGTTGTCAGGGATTCGTCTTCATTTAAGCTCAAACAAGTGGGCTTGGAGCTTAGACCAGATTCTTGTTCCCCAATCTTAGCAGCTAAATACAGTGAGGGCCAGTTCACACCATAGAAACACAGTCCGGATGCGTTCCGGATGCTTTTCTGCATGTGCGTTTTGACGCGTTTTTGGTGCATTTTTGATGCAGTCCAGTGCAATTTTTCCCCCTTTTTTTCTTAACCTAAAATAAGGACGTGAATTCCAGTGTGTTTTTGGTGCATTTAGGTGCATTCCGGTGCGTTAGTGATGCGTTTTACCGCGTTCCAGTACAGTTCAGTGCAGAAAAAATTCAGCATGTTGTACATTTTTCTTCTGGAACAGGAATGCACTGGAACTGACTGCACTGGTGTGAACTAAGCCATTGAAAACCATATAACCTACTTTCCATGCATTTTTGATGTAGAAAAAAAGCGCACTGGACTGCATGTGGTGTGAACTGGCCCTGAAGAGGAAAGGAAGGGGCATCTGTAGACAGGAGATGTTGAATGGATCTTCTTTGTTGTTCATAGGCAAAGCACAGGGTTATTTAAGCCCTTCTTAAGCTTCTGTACCAGCCAAGAACTACCTCCTTACTTGTGTGTCTACAGTCATCCTGTACCATTGCAATTCTAGGCGGTCCAGTTATGAGATTTTGGTGTGGCAAGCAGAACTTTGGATTGAGTATTGTTCTGTTACCTGCTCTAAGCATTTATAAAATCCTCCACATCAGCCATTCTCAAACAGGCTTCCTCCACAGTTTGCAAGGGGATCCCTGGGCTGTGGCTAATTGACCTCCCATTAGAGGGTGGCTGCATAGTTCCGGTAAAAATGCCAATTGAAAGAGCCAGCAGTGTGACACCAATGATCTGTTTAACTGTCTGTAAAGGTGGCATTCTGACCACTTGTAAAGGGGGCATTCTTCCCAATGACCAACACTGTAAGGTGCATTTCTCCCACTGACCCCCAATCAATTGGATTTAGTAGGGATTCCCTTAGACCTAAAGATTATTTTGTGGGTTCTTTGGGGGTAAAGAGGTTGAGAAAGATTGCTCTACATGCTGCCTATGTTTACAGGACTTGGCTGAAAGAAGTCCAGCTATTCTAACACAAGTATTCTCTTAGTGCCTGTTCACACAGGGGCGACTTGCGATCCGACTTGAGTTGCTTCAAGTCGCCCCAAGTCGCTTGACATTTGAAATCCCATTGAAATGAATGGGAGCCGTCTTAATATACACGACTGAAGTCGCTCCGACTTCAAGGCGACTTCTGAAAAGGTTCCTGTACTACTTCTAGGCAACTTCTATCCGACTTGTGCCCATAGGATTCAATAGAAGTCGCCTCCAAGTCGGATCCCCATCTACATGGAAGCAACTTTACAGTTAAAAGAATAGAATTTATTTTTAGGCAGCCCACTCCCTCCCTTCTCTGATTGGTCAAGGCAAAGTCGCCTGGCAAAAGTCATGTTGTAAAGTCGCCTGAGGTCCTTGAAGTCGCGCTGAAATCGCCTAGCGAAGTCGTGCCGAAGTCGGGTTGCCCTTATGTGAATGCAGGCTGAGAGAGCCTGGCATGTTTGATTGTCCCAAAAAACCTGTTTCACTACCACGTGGCAGAGTAGATAAATTCTAGTAGAAGCCTAGGGGGTGATGGAAGGGAACAAGTGATTTCATTTTGGAATCCCCACTTAAATATTGATAGCATTTTTATATATCTGTCGGGGTGTCTCAGACGCTCTGGTAAAACAGCTGCTGTGAAGATGTCTGTTGTCACATAATGCTGTACATCCTCATCTTGAACAGAAGTGGGCCAGATACATTAAGCTGAACTCACAGAACCTCTGATATGTGATCATGTTCCTGCCATAGATTCTTTTCTGAACTGTCATATCTGACAAATAAAACTGACCCTCACTTTGTTCAGAGCTTGGCCACCTTGAGGTCGGTGCAGGATCGCTAGTTCCAGACAGCGAGTACAAATTCTGTGTGTTACAGGCTTGACAGGGAAGAGAAAATGGGTTTGAATATTAGGAATGCTGAACCTTCTATTATTATGGTATATGTTATTACAGTATAGTGGTATATCTAACTCTCTCAATACAGACCGCTTATACTGACCTACAAGTAAGTATGAAGTATCATGAGAAATCACATAAACGTGCTTCATTATGATGACCAAGTAGCCCCTACACTTTCCTCACATGAAATATCCAGTTACCTTTCCTAGATATGCGAAAAATCGCAGTGCAATAAAGCCCCATCCCTTCTTCTTATACACTTTGCATAACGCCCCTTTCACACTTGTGCAACCTGAAAGTCACATAATTTTACCGCAATTTTTGCCACGATTTTGATGTGACTGCCTGTGTAATCTTGAGGTCTATAGACCTCAAATCGCATCAAAGTCAGACCAAAGTAATGCAGGGACTACTTTGAAGTCGCACAGATATTAACGGTACTCATTGGAAATTATGGGGTACGACTTTTCATGTGACTTTGCAGTCCCAAGTCGCAGGACAAGTCACACAAGTGTGAAAGGGGCCTAACGCTTTGTGTAAATTTGTCCCACATGCTTAAAAATGATAACTCAAGAGAAAATATGCAAATTGACAATTACTGGCCTGCATCTGATTTTTGTGGATTTTGTTTCAGAAAACAATTCTGCTCCACAAAGATTTGGGCAGACATATAGTCTACAACAGTGTTCTGCTTTTTTGGGTTCTGGGTCAACTAACTAACCATTGCACATACTGCCCTTCCTGCAGTAGAATTCACTCAGTCCACATGGAAAGCTTACCCACCTGCTTTAACTACTTGACCTCCGAAAGGTTTACCCCCCTTCATGACCAAGCCATTTTTTGTGATATGGCACTGCAATACTTTAACAATTGCGTGGCTGTGCGACACTGTACCCGAATAAAATTTATGTCTTTTTTTCCCTACAAATAGAGCTTTCTTTTGGCAGTATTGGATCACCTCTGCAGGTTTTATTTGTTGTGCTATAAACAAAAAAAATTCCAACAATTTTGAAAAAAAAAAATATTTTTTGCTTTCTGCTATAAAACCTGTCCAATAAAAATTGAAAACATCAAATTTCTTCATAGATTTAGGCCAATACGTATTCTACTACATATTTTTAGTAAAAAAAAATCCCAATAAGTGTATATTGATTGGTTTGCACAAAAGTTATAGCGTCTATAAACTATGGGATTTTTTTATATATATATTTTTTTATTTTACTGATAATGACGACGATCAGCAACTTATAGCGGAACTGCGATATTGTGGCGGGCAAATTGGACACCAACTGGCACTTTTGAGGACCAGTGACAGTAATACAGTGATCAGTGCTAAAAAAAAATATGCACTGTCATTGTACTAATGGCACTGGCTGGGAAGGAGTTAACCTCAAAGGTTTAACTGTGTCTCTAGTCTGTGTTTCAGTGTAGTGGAGGAGGTGCCTTTACTAGTGGAAGGCATGGATCATGTTCCTGCTTTACAGGAACATAGGGTCCATGCCTTCTGTACTGACAGAAAGGGAATCTGCCTTGTGTGTTCTGGTGTGTAATGAATGATCGCCGGGTGCTGGCGGACATCGAGTCCACCATACCCGCCAATCAGCTTCCACTATATATAATCTCAGCGGGAGCGGGCTGGCGGCGGTACGCGCCCCAGACCCCGGAAGTGCAGGATCACATACTAGGTACATGACCCTGTGCAGGAGAGCCGCCTTGCTGCTGTATATGTAAGTTATATGGTCGACGAGTGGTTAAACCATCAGCACAACCACAGCTCTAAAAGATGACACCCAAGAGCTGGTTTTATCTGTTTTATCTCGGCTATAAGTTCTTTATTAAGGCCCATGGCATATGGGAAATAAAAAGAGAGAACTGCTATCAGTTTTGTATAGAAACCAAAGGGTTGAACTGGCCTCCAGCTTCCTATACATCTTGTACCTTCCAACTTATCTGCCACAGTTACAAATCTATTGCTTGGCCGTGTGATACCGTTATTAGGCCTGAAGCCAAGCAAGAAGTTTCTGGTTGGTGCAGTAGGGCCATTTATTTCCTTGCTAGGCCCAAAGCTGGTGTTTTACTTAGCTCCTGGCATCCACCGAAAATCATGGTAATGCTGAGTGAGTGGATTTTGACTGTAATGTTATATGTACTTTGTTGTGTATGGATCTGTTGACTATAGCACATGCCATTTTAATTTAATGCAAAACATAGCTGACAGATGGCCTTTTGCACTCAGCCTGTGTGAAAGTAGAAAAAGGCTTCGCCCGCATTCACACAGGGGCGCTCTGACTTCGGCGGGACTTTGCTAGGCGACTTACAACGCAACTTCAAGGCGACTTCAGCGTGACTTACAACAACACGACTCCATGCCAGGTGACTTTGCCTGTGGTCAATCAGAGAAGGGAGGGATGGGGTTGCCTGGGTAATTCATGGGGAGTAACTGTTGTAAATTCTTTTATTTTTCCTGTAAGTCGCTTCAATATAGATGGGGATCCAACTTTGAGGCGACTTCCATTGAATTCTATGGGCTCAAGTCGGATGAATTAGTACAGAAATCTATTTTGAAGTCAGAGCGACTTCAGTAGTGTACATTAAGATGGCTCACAATAATTTCAATGGGATTTAAGATGTCAAGCGACTTGAGGCGACACAAGTTGGAGCACAAGTCGCCCCAGTGTGAACCAGCCCTGCTTTGCCTTTTTTCGTTAAAAAGAAAAAAAGTTGCAATTTTTTTTACTTATTTCCTAAAAACACCATAAAACAATATAAACCAGTCGAATTCTTGGTGTCAATTTTATTGCAAGTTAGAATGTAAATGCCAATATGATTATAGGGGAACCATCAACAGTTTAGAAGGCCTACATTTTATGCACTGTATTTTTTAAAGAGTACCTCAGTATTTATTTCTTATATTAGCCTAATATAATATAGCATTTCTGGGGTTGTGGCACATCAATCAAATAGCACAATTAATATGGAAATAAAGTTCATTTGAACATATGAACTACTGCCAATAGTTAAAATACACCAAAATCAAAACCCCCCAAAAAAGGGATAATTCCTGGGTGGCCTAAATTAAAGAAAATATTTAAAAACAAATTGAAACAATTCAAAATCAAAAACATTGTAGAAAAATTACTTACTAAATATTCAAGATAGATTATTGTAAGTAATACAAAAACAAAATCTTCAAGAAGACCAATAGCATATATAGATTAAAAGGATTTAAATGTTTATGACCAGGACGGAATAACTATTTTACCGTTTCACTCCTGTCATCTCTAGTAAGGGGCTCATTTTTAGTGCCAGTTAGAAGGTAAAAGACAGTATCTTTATAGCAGGCCCACATTTGATCCACTGACTATATTAATGACTACCTCACTCTATCTTTATGTTCGCCTCCTTTAATCCCCTAGAAAGAGGGAGCATTGTAAGCCAATCATTTTCTACAGCATTGCACGGCCTATCTGGGGAAGCTTGCCTATAGGATGGGGAGACCAGGGTGATTGTCACCATTGTGCTGCTACTCCTTCACCATCCAATCACAGGCTAAGGCAGACTCCTGAACAAGCTGCATTGGAGAAAACTGAGGTCAGGGACCTGGCTTTGCGATATACCGGGGGAGAGTGAATATGTATTTCAACCCTGTATTTAGCTGCTTGCCTTTAGTTCTGCTTTAGGTAAGCCTGGCTCATCTTAAAAAGAACCCAAAGAGCATTTCCAATGATTACAGAGCTTTAATATTTGTTGTTTTAAAGATTAATGCACTTTTCATGCAAACCTCTGATCGCCGCATGAGTCAGTGGCAGCAACTTTTCCCTGCCTAATCAGGTCCATTTTTTGGTCCTTGCCATTGGAGGCAATGGTCACTGAAACAGGCAGACATTACCCTACATTTTTAGCACTGAATTTTAAACAAGGCTGTGACTGGTGGCTGATTTCAAGTTAATTTCAGGTACATTTAAAAAAATGGACATTTCATATTGTAATCATAAATTCAGAGGTGCATCGACTTAGGCCTTTTATATTGGTCAGTAGCTCAGCTTTAAACAAGGAAGCACGTAATATATAATCACAACCTGGAAAACAAGGCTTTTAAAACACGCATAACCCTCATATGCTTTCCTAAAAAAATGCTGTAAAAAGACTGCATGTGGCGCCCCCTTATTTTCAGATCATTACCGTTTACCAAAAGCCTAACACTGGTTAAAAAATGGAGGAAGCCTCTTACCTTCCCTTGCACTGATGATTTGCAGTTTGTGATCTCTTGTTTCATTGATTTTTTTCTTTCTGACCTTTTGAATTTTTTTTCCTTGTTTCATACACAACTGAGATGTCTATTTACAGGATCTGTGTAATGGATTAGATGACATAATCATTTATCCGCTTTAATGCAATTCGTACGCTTGGGCATTTTTTTTTTCTCCGACTAGTTTCATTGTACATGTGTCAGAAAAGATTAGAACATCAGTATTGTTTTTTATGAGCAAAAGTGTTCCTTATTAAAAGATAGTTTTATCATACACATTGTACATGCAGTGTACCTGTAATAGCTAAAACAATGGAAAACTAAGCTTATTGGCAGACATTAGAGATGATGGAGTGCCAGGTATACCTTTCATGTTACAGTAATCCTCGTCATGTAGCTGGATGAATTTTCTGGAAAATTATATGGAGTGCTGCCACCTTAGGGGTAGAAGTCAGAATATTCCGGGGGTCTCTGGTGGAGCTGGGAAACTATTTAATGTCAAAGGTAAGCTGTGGCACCTCATTGTACTTGGCAAGGTATTAAAGCTACCAAAGGTGTAGTTAGTACCAAAAGAGCCGTTAAACTTTAAAGCAACTTTGCTTCTTAAAAAAAAAATAAAAAAATTTAGAAGACAGAATATAGAAAATAGAAAACATTGAATACCTGTCTCTCCAGGGGTAGCCTGAACTCTACCCTGAGTTGATTTAAAGGGATAGTTCACCTTTAGCAAAAAACTGCTTATGCAGATAAGGAGCGCCTGTAGATAAAATCAAACTGTGCAGCGGCAGCGGAGTTTCAAGGCTCCCCCAGGGTGAAAAGTGCGGGAAACCTCCTCATTGGTTACCTTAGCCTACCTGTTCATTGGCCACTGGCCTCAAGGAAAGTCGGGTGTCAGTTATATCCAGGCAGTTTAGGTTTTGAGCGGGAAGAAATTTCAAATAGGGTTTCCGTTCCCCTTAAGTCAAAGTGCCTCAGTAAGCATCGGCTGTGGTGTTCCCCTCCCTTTCCGTCGCAGCCTAAATTATGTGGCAGAGTCCCCTTTGTGAATGAAGGGGGACAGGGAATGGCCCTGGATCGTAGTGATCAGGTTTATTAAAGTGTTATGAGTTTAAAGTGAGAATTTCCAGTGTTTGGGCGTATTGCACTTTGCTGGTTTATTATTATTTATTCCAGCTCGAGCCGTAGTGACTGGGCTGATGTGATGTTTTGAAGTTCAGTGTTGTTAATATTTTTTTTATTTTTTTTATTAAAGCCAATAATAAAGGCCGTGGCCAGTCTTATCCAACCAATCATAGTGTGTCATGTGCTTTTATATCGGATTTCTGCTGTCCCATGCACTTGCTATAGGTGTAGGTCATTTACATACCTCCCAAAGCCTGACTGGAATACTCCCAGGACGTTGCTAAGTGAGGCCTATTCATCACTGCTTACCACATCCATCACAAAAACAAGCTCTTAAATGCTGAGTTCAAAGCTACTGCATTTGAAGAGGTTTGAATTTGAGAAAAAGCTCACTTCATTGATGGTGGGGGTGAGCAGTAATGACTAGGCCTCACTTAGCAATGTCCTGGGAGTATTTGAATCAGACTTAGGGAATTATGTGGCCTTAACCTATAACAAGGGCATTAATCAAATTTAGTCAGAGCTGCACAGTTTGATGTAATTTACAGGCACCTCTTATCTGCATAGACAGCTTTGTTTTTTAGTAAAGGTGAACTTATCCCTTTTAACGTTTAATACTACAACAGTCCATGTGAAAAACTGCAGGATTTTATTTTCCAAAAGTTATTTTCTGACAGTGGCCCAACGGGAAAATTATTAGGCTGCGCTGCCTCCTGAACCCCCCCTGTTGGTCTTCTATTGTGATTAGCAGCATTGACTAATAGGAATATTCAGGAAACAGGAGGTAGCGGGGCAAAGATTTAAAGGAAAAATCGGGATTGCCCTATAACATCAGCTATCTATGCCCAGTTATGTGTTCAATTAGAAATCAATACAATTACTTATAAATCTATTCTAAATTGCATCTTTGTTCAGATATCATGGCTTTAGCATCTACTTCCTGGAATGAAATGCCGGCTTAGTGATGGCACAGTCCTGTAAACCTTGGTGCCTGTGCAACCCTTAAGCTCCGTACACATGATAAGAAAATCGTACAAAAATACCGATTTCGAAGCGATCGTACAATAATCTGATTATTAATACAGAACTCTTGAGAGACTATCACGACAGTTGATCCTTTTGTTTTTATCGGATCAGCACAAATTTTTTTTTTCATACGATACCAGGTCGTACAATTATCGTTTAACCAGTACAGTTGTCATTCGAAAATACAATACAAATATACTACAACACATTACATCACTTCCTAATTTTTATTCTGTAGTATGATAATTTTCATAACCTTAAACTCTTCATTTTCAATATAAGATTAGCATGCAAAAAAGAAACAGGCGATCAATCGTCCGATAATCTCATTGTGTGTACCAGGCATTAGCAGTGGTTAGAGGAGTTAAATGCAGATCAGCCTATGATTTGCTACAATGTTATAGTGCTGCAGTGTGATTACTGAAGGAGAAGAGACTGAGGATTTTTTTCTTACTGCCTGCAGCAGACTAATGACATCTCAGCATAGGCAAGGTGACTGAAGTGGAGCTCGTGGACTGCTTCTTATTCATAAAAGTTGGAGCTTTTTTTAAAAAAACAATACTGCTTCTGTATATTGTGACATGCATACTTGTAACATTAGGTCTCAATGACATGTCCAAATTCACCATAGTATGGCAAGTATACTGTGGATATCCACAGTTGGGATCCCAAGCGTTTGTGGACAGCTGCGACCAGGAAACTTGTAGAAATCTATAACAAGCTGACAGGAACTGCAGTTGGCCGCCACTGTAAGCAAGCATCTGCACATTGAGTGGTTATATGCAGTTATGGATAGATGATCAATCCTGGATGTAATCTGTCTGTAAATGTAATGTGGATCTATGCTTATAGTGGCAGAAAACCATGGATCTCACACATCTGTCATTGACTTATACAGGGTTCCTGAACATGACCATGGCCATCTGTGAACACCTGGGCTCCTAACCGCAAATATCTGCAGTATACTTGCTGCGCCATGGTCAGTTCGGGAATGAGGCCTACCTATAGTAGTATGGATGTTCCCATCACACACTTTCCTGGATAAGGCTTTAGGAGTAGCAGGTGCTGTAGCAACAACCAGGTGGAATTGGAAACATCACAGATCAAATGTACATATTTTCCAGCACACCATGGTTTGTAAGTTGCAACCAAATCTTTTTTTGAAGAATGGTCACATCACAGAAGACCTAGTACAATGTTTCAGAGCCGCGCAAGACCCCTTCGTCAGGCATCCTCACATGCCTGACAAAGGGGTCCTGCGCGGCTCCAAAACGTTGCACTGTCTTCTGTGATGTGATCATTCTTCAATAAAGATTTGGATGTAATTGACGATCTGTGGTGTGCTGGCAACATGTACATTTGAGGCCTACCTATGACATCTGCTTTAACAGTTTGGTTGGTGCTCCAATGTAAACATCATGTAGGGGTAAAATATTGTATGGTGTTAAATTCCCATATGTTTTTATTTAGGAAAAGGTGGAAGAGAAGCCATTGCACAGATAACAAACGAAATCTCTGCATCAAAATGACTTTATATCCTGATAAGCTCCTGAAAAATGCAGGGAGATGAAGATAGTCACAGTAAATCAGCAGTCTCCATAGTAACCCACGTTTCACAGATTCCAAGTTTACCGCAGATCTGCGCTGCATTATAAACACTCAGAGATGGGGCAACTAATCCATTCTTCTCAATGAAATACACAGACCACTTATTTCATAAAAAATACATTCTGCCAGGGTTGTCGTGAAACTTTTGTGTGCTCTTAACAAATGGAAGGTGATTTTTCTCCTCATCTCCTCGTTATTAACACCTAGCAGACATACAAATGCCTCACCAAATAACCGTCTTTGGAATGGGCTGACCTCTTCCAGCTTCGGAGCAAATCTTCATGACCATTGATTACCTTTTGCTGCCTTCTAGGCTGTTAAAGTATTGGCTCCTGCCAAGCTGGTCAGCTTCAGGCTGATAATATAGACACTGGCCATGGGGAGGAATTCAGAAAACCAGGTTTGCTCACTTAGTAGCGTCCCCTACATGCTCTATAAATGTTGCTGTCCATGAGAGACAGGGTAGTGCTAGTGGCTGCAATGTTCTTAGTCAAAGCACATGGTGGCCACATACCTTCCACTTCTGCCTTACATAGGCCTTCAATGGGGGGGTTATATACAAGGCCTTAAAAGTCACATGTAATAGCTATATTTCATCACATAAACAGTGATTGAAAACATGAATATAACTTTATTAAGGTGACTACAGAAGAGCTTTACAGTAAATCTAAACCTCAAACCAAAAATGTATTTAATTGCAGTTTACCAGTTCTTAAATGTGGTGGCTGCGTTAGTTTTTTCTTTCTGGCTTTTTTCCCTTTATTTTCACCTGGTGATCCTGTGAATAGCACACTTCCTGTCCTAGGGTAACAATGCACACTGCTCCACTGTGTCTATGGAGGGCAGCCCAATTGTCATACAGACTGGTCTTCAAACATGTCTGCCTTTTTTTCATCTCCATTAAATGGTGCATTGAAGGAAATAGTTGTTTTCACAATAAAGAGAAGGATATTTGTGCTTTTTTTTTTCAGCTCACTGGATGTGACGAGCACATTGCATTTCTGGCAAGGTCAACTGGGATCTGTACTTGCTGAAAATGTTCTTAGCCTGAAAAAATGAAAAAAAAAAACAAATGTAACCACCACATTTAGAAGGATGCTATGCTGGACTATATCACATTTTTGATCTTTGGGACATTGCGTCTAGTGTGTCACTGTACCTTTAGGGAATGGTTGATGTATCCCCCAAGGTAAGTTTACTCTCAGTTTGGAACTTTAAAGCGGAGTTCCACCCAAAAGTGGAACTTCCGCTTTAAGGGAAGGTGACCCTCTGACATGCCACAGCTGTCATGTTTTTTTTTTTTTGGGGGGGGGCCATGTTCCACTTCCTATCCTGGCTCCGCGGAGCCAGATGGAAGTTCATCTCCCCCCACCTCCCACCCGGCGATCTTTTGGGACATGTCACAGATCCTAGAAGATACGCCAGCCATTCACAGTGCGCAGCGCGACTCGAAGCCAAAGCTGGGCGCCCACACTTGTGATGCTGGCACCGCATGGAGGAGGGGGAGAAGAGTGAGGCTGTGGGCGGCTGCATCGCTTGAGCCTGGGACAGGTGAGTGTCCGATTATTAAAAGTCAGCAGCTACACTTTTTGTAGCTGTTGAATTTTAATAGGGTGGAACTCCGCTTTAAACATGTGTACCAGTTTTTGCATCCTCATGAATTTTAGCAGGAATACCCAGATTCACTTTGTAATCAGTGCGTAGAATTAACATAAATTTGGCATATGCAGCTGAGGTCTTAAACTGGATTTAAATCCCTAAGGTTTTTCACCTTAATGCATTCTAGGCATTAAGGTGAAAAACCTTCTGTGCTGCTAAATCCCCCCCAGTCCCCCCTTGTACTTATCTGAACCCGATGTGCACTTGCCGTTGTCTCCTTGCTCGGCAGATCGATAGCAGCGGGAGCCATTGTCTCCTGCTGCTGTCAATCAAATGCTGTGCCAAGTGCGGGGGGGGGGTTGGAACTGAGCTGCCTGCTCTGTGTCAATAGACGCCGACAGGGCTGCTCGGGAGTGAGTACACACAGGTGCCCCCATGGAAAGATGCTTTCCATGGGGGCCATTGTCGAAGAGGAGGAGCCTGGAGCACCGGCAGGGGACAACAGAGGAAGAGGATCGGGGCTGCTCTGTGTAATTGCTGAAGAGGAGGAGCCTGAAGCACCAGCAGGGGGCAAGAGAAGAAGAGCATCAGGGCTGCTCTGTGCAGTTGCCGAAGAGGAGGAGCATGGAGCCCTGGCAGGGGATAACAGAAGATGAGGATCCGGGCTGCTCTGCAGTTGTCGAAGAGGAGGAGCCTGGAGCATCGGCAGGGGACAACAGAAGACGAGGATCCGGGCTGCTCTGTGCAGTTGCCGAAGAGGAGGAGCCTGTAGCATCGGCAGGGGACAACAGAAGAAGAGGATCGGGGCTGCTCTGTGCAAAACCATTGCACAGAGCAGGTAAATATAACATGTTTGTTATTTTAATTAAAAAAAACCCTGAAGCTTTAATATCGCTTTTTTAATTTCTGTGTTAAAATAGATTAGGGTAGTTATGACACCAACTATGCGATGGTTTGACTGTTTCATTGAGAACACAGCCAATGTGACAATTACAGTACAACTGTTAAATCAATGAATTTTTAGTTCTGCTTTAAAATGCACACTTTATTCCACGTTGCCACAATGCACTGTCAAATCAAATATTGGTTTAATTGTACTGTGTTGTTTTTATGTTTATTGGTCATGATTGTTTGTGGATACACAAAAAATGTTAGGTATAAAATAAAGGTCCACCTTTCTACAGTTTAATTTTTTTTTTTATTTACCAATTTTATTAGTAATTGGGATTATTGACCAATGATTGTGGATTTGTGAACATAATGTCCTTTTGAAAGTCATGACTGCCGCTCTGATGGAATTTTTGGAAGATAATAAATCTTCCAATGACATGGACTCACGCACATTAGCACCTGCATACATGAAGCATGAACAGAAAATTGAGTGTCTTACTCTGATTGGAGGGCACAGCAGACACTTTGTTTCTCCCAGGACAATAGCACCATCTTACAGACAAATAATTGAACAGCATGGCATACCTGTTGGAAACAATTTGCTCATCATTTCAGACAGCTAAAACAATGCAATGGTGGCAATTTTTAGAGGTTGTTTAAAAGCAAAATTAAAGCAATTTCCTTAAAAATAACTAAAAAAAAATAAAAATTTGACAATGACTTTTTCTTTTTTTTTTCCCCCTTTTGGCATTTTTACTTCAGAAGAATGAAGAAAAAAAATGTAAACCTTTTAGTTTCTGAAGTTACAGTTAAAGCTACATTTGAAAACCAGATATATAAGTGCACTTTTATCTTGAAGCATTGTGGATGTTATCTGTGAATAATATCTGTAATTGTCTTTAAAGTGAGGCAGAAATGGAAAGGAAAAATGCAGACAAGGTAAATGTTCATCATTTTGTTCAGTCATATGGAAGTTACAGATGAAGAGGCAGAAGAGCTGTTTTTAAATCGTAAAGTGTTTTTTTTTTTTTGTTTTTTTGACAAATAAATATCACCTGTCTGTCCTATGAAGGTTTCAACTGCTATAGACATAGACGGGCAATATAGAATACAGTCCATAAAAAAGCTTTAAGGTGGTCCCTGATGTTTAGGGAAAGAGAAAAATCGAAATTGTTAGCTGGAGTTGGATAGCTCAAACTGGAACAAATTATGTTCCTCCTTAAAGAGGAAGTAAACCCAGATTGGGTTTACTTCCTCAATATACCCCTGTAAAGTAGTAGCATAATGGGCTACTATGCATCGCATAGTAGCCCATTATGTGCCACTTACCTGCAAACAAAGCCTGCGGCGTCCATCGATGTTCCCGCTCCAGGCCGCGTCCATCTTCTGCCCCTCTTCCGCGTCCATCTTCTGCCCCTCTTCCTTCCGGGCCGCGACTTCACTTCTGCGCATGCGCACGGGAGCCACCAGTCATGGCACAGGGTCAGTGGAGAAACGGCACGGAGGCTGTTTCTTCACTGCGCATGTGCCGACATGACGTCGGCACATGCAAAACACTGCTTATCTCCTGAACCGTGCAGGTTTGGGAGATATGCAGTGCACCTACAGGTAAGCCTTATTCTAGGCTTACCTGTAGGTTAAAGTGGTTGTCACAGGTTGACAACCACTTTAAAGCAGGGGTGTCCAACTTCTTTGACCATCCTGGGACTGGAAGAGGAGGAATTGTTTTGGGCCACACAGGAAATACACTAACAATAAGGATTGCTGATGATGCTGATGAGCAGAAAAAGTCAGGCAGATCACAAGTTGGCGATCACTGATATAGAAAATGTACCTATCTGAGTAATAAAAATTTTTTTTTTTTGTAATATTTTGTATTATAAAAGTAAAAGTGGGCAACCTAAAACTAATGAGATATTTGACACTGTTTTTGATAAATGAATGCATCAATATCTGGTTCGATGGATGTAGTAGCAATGGTGGAGGTGCTCATCAGATATTTTGCTTCTTGCCCTACACGTGCTTCATCCTTGAATATAGTTGCTCACAAATATAGGCACTGCCGAAAACTGATGACATGAATAAGGTGTGATTGTGAAGTAGGATATTTTTCTTTGGGAAGATAAACACTTATAAAAATCCATTAAAGAGACACTGTCAATTTTTTCTTCAGTTTGCAAAGTGTAAACCCATTTTTACAAAGTATTCCCCCCTCCCCAAAAAATCAACATTTTTAAATTTGCAATTTTGTTTTAGGTTGCATTCATACTCCATATTCCCATTGCACACATTCTTGGATAAAGCTCTAGAAGATTTGGGGGCTGTAGTAACCACCACCTGGAAAATGATTCAGAAAGTCACAATGTGGATATTTGCCAGCACAGCATGGATCGACAGGACGCATCCAAACAAATTTTTTATTGAAACATGATCACATCACAGAGCGCAGGTAGTGCAACATTTCAGAGTCACGCAGGACCCCTTCGTCAGGCATGTGATGGGTTGTATTCATAGCCGCCTTGGGCCACACTTTGGACACTCCTGCCTTAAAGCTTGTAAAGAAAAGTTGCAGAAGAAAGTATGGCATTTTTTACGAAGTTACATTGGACCAGCTTGTACCAATGTAACTATTCGTATACCATACCTGTAGGATCTCTCTAGACTAGAGGCTTGAAATCACTGTAGCAGACAGCGCTACTCCCATGATCTCCACTAGCTTACCGAACAGCCTTCCTGCTGCATTATGAACACAGCATGTCAACCTCTTTGCACAGGTGTCTTTCAGAGATTGGTTTGCATTTCCCTAATGAATACAAAGCATTCCCTGATTGGACAAAACGGAGAGCATGATGTCAGCACCTCACCTCTCCACCTTATCCAATCAGAGAACACTTTGCACTCATTGAGAAAATGCAAGCCATTCTCTGAAAGGCATTTGTGAAAAGCAGTTGACATCCTGTGTTTATAATGCAACAGTGCAGCTTCTCGGCGTGGGACCCATAAGATAGAGATTACTGGAGTAGCAGTGCCTACTACAGTGAGTTCCAGCTTCTAGAGGTATGCCACAGGTATGGTATATGCATAGTTACATTGGTCCAAGTTGGACTAATGCAACTTTGTAAAAATATACTATACCTGCAATTCTACTTTAATACTTACCAGTCTCACTGCCCATAACTCCAGTCTTTGCTCTCTTGCAGAGCTACACTGGCCAGGAGGAGCAGCATCCAACATGTCTATGTTGCGCTGGATGCCTGCAACCTCTGTAGATGCAGGGACACACTAATGTGGTGGCAGCTATTGGAAGAAACCACAGTGGATGCAGGCATCTGACACAACCACAACACAGACCCTGCCAGCCTGTACCCTCAGCAAGAGAGTTAAGATTAAAGTGACGGGCAGCCAAAGTGGTAAGTATAATTAGGGTTTTCTTGAAGGCTTTTTCTCCACTAGAACTCATTTTGTAAAGCGCTGCGCAAACTGTTGGCGCTATATAAATCCTGTATAATAATACAACTCCTATCTCCGACCATATCTGGTGCTTTTCAACTCTGCCATTAGGCAGTCATAGATGAGGTTACATCATAACTGAACCTGGCTTCTTGTTTCTCAGCCTTTTATAAATGCCAGGAATGAGCCAAGTGTGTACACTGCAATGTACAGAGAATAAAAACTGCTAGGAGCAAGAGGAAGACTGTATGTTTCCAGCACTTTTTTATTTTTGGATTACAGCTTCTAAGTCCCTCTTTAAAGGAGAAGTACAGCTTGTTTGGCTGTACTTCTTCTATGTATCATTGGAGTGCAGTTCTTTCTGCATCCTGTGACCCGTTTTCAGCAGACAGCGGGCTGACGTCCCAGAGCCTGTCCAGGCTCAGGCAAGATCATGCTCATATGGTCTGGATCTGTCCACATGCCTGGATCGGCACCCGGCTCAGCCTCTGAGACACTGAGAGCCTAAGCCGGCCACTCCCACTCCCTCCACAGCCCAGTGCTCCAGTGAGCGCAGGGGGCAAGAGCAGAGAGCTGGTGAACTGAGCGATTGGCTCTGTTTGATCGCTTGGTATGATTTAAAAAAAATATATATATATTCCCATACTTCTTTTAAATGCCCCTTCTACTGGTGTTGGATCTGTATACGTATAACTGGGTATATTAGGCTAGGTTAGGGTGGGGGTTTCTCTCTGGGGATAGCATTGAAAGACCGAGCAGTAAGTAAAATCAGCGAGTTACCTGCACCAATGCTATATTTTATAAAATAAATATTTTAACCCTCCCCCCAAAAAAAAAAAAAAAAAAAAAAAGCAAAGTAAACCCTCTTGTCCTATGGCCCTTCTTGTTGCATCTCCTATATCCAACTTGATGTTTCCTGCCCTTTTTTCTATTTTGTATATCCTAGTTTCTTTCCTTATTTCTTCCTTTGCCATTGCAATATTGGAAGCAAACCAAGTTTATGACATGTCCTCATTTTTATCCCAGCTTGCTCCAGGCCCAACTGAGCTTTTCAGTGTTGGTTACAATCAGGGTAATTGGTAGCTTAGGAAAATTATTTTGCAGTTGAGCAAATAGAAAAAATACTGCAAATAACGGTATTGCTGATTTCATCTTTGTCTTAATTTTTATTTTTAGAAAGGAGGAATTAGGCAATTTTATGGCTAAAAAAAGATGGAACGGTATATCCTGTATAGGGACCAGGCGTAAGTGAAGAAGCAGCTATCTGTCGTTATCTGCCCACAAGATACTGCTTGTAGATGTGATAGTTGTGGTGTTATTTTTATTAATTTTTATTGCTATTATTATCACTTTTAGTGTTATCATTTTTTATGCTTTTATTCTTATTTAATAAGGATATTCAAGTCTTCTGAGTGCAAACAGATTATTGTATCAGGATTTAATCTTGTGAGCTTGGATATTGTGCTTTAGTTTTGCAGCATTCTGATGACAGGAAGATTAAAGTATTACGAAAAGCACTGAAGAAAACATTAATGGGAACAGAGGTGCCCATCAGTGTCTAGAGAGAAAGACATGCAGAATAAACACTCTTATTCTAAATATAACTTCTGAGAAATATATAAAGAACAAAAGAAAATGTATGAAGGAAACAGCAGTGACCTTCTGCAGGATCAATTACATGCAGCCTGCTCATTCTGTGGTTATCTCTTTGTGCACCTACATAGTTTTTTTGGGGGGTATAAAATAATAATGTTTATTACAGTTGCCATTGCCTTATGCAAAAAGCAAAAAACTGTGGTTAATCCGACATTTGTAAAAGAAACTCTATAGTAATTATTTTATTTACATTTTCTTAATATTTTTATTCAGTGCTACACAATATATATTTTAATATTTTATTTTATTCTATTGTAAGTTAAGTGATTGCAAAGTCTTATTTTTTTGCTATAACAAACATTCTATACTTACCTGCTCTGTGCAGTGGATTTGCACAGAGCAGCCTGAATCCTCTTCTTCTCTGGTCCCTCTTCACTGCTCCTGGTCCCTCCCTCCTGTTGAGTGCCCCCACAGCAAGCAGCTTGCTATTGGGGCACCCCAGCCAAACTGCAGCTCCGTGGGTCCATTCAGACACAGAGTTACGGTTTGGCCAGCCCCTTCTCTCTCCTTATTGGCTAACTGACTTTGACAGCAGCGGTAGCCAATGGCCTGGATGGCCGAGAGACCCATGGACATCGATGGATAGAGATGGGGCTCAGGTAAGCATTAGGGGGGCTGAGAGAGGCTACTGCACACAGATGGCTTTTTATCTTAATGCATAGGATGCATTAAGATAAAAAAAACTTCTGCCTTTACAACCACTTTAACATATCTAAAACCAAAGTGAAAACATATTGCAGCCTTAGCAGTCCTTGGATGTGGAGGCTGCGTTAGTTTTCATTTTCCAGGCTAATAACATTTTTTGTAAGTACAGAAAAACACCAGTTGATGCCAGAATTTGTGTTCTTGTGAAATGTTGTGTACTGAACTGAAATTTCAAACGTTGTTATTGGCTTTCCCCACTAACATTTGTAAACTACAATACACCTCTTCTCTATGTAATGCAGATGAAAAAATGAGGGGTTTATGTATAGTCCAAATCAGGAGAACAGCCTAGGATGACAACGCTGCTCCCAAAAGATACATTGCAGTGAGCGAGAATTGTCCCCTTAAAGTGATTTTAAACGATCACCTTGTAAAACAACCCATTCAGTTTAAAATACAAATGAAAGGCAGAACATTAGTGTATAGATATAAAAATTATTATTAATACCGGTTATCTCTTTTTTTTATAAATGATCACATTTCCTCTGTTCGGAACTGCACAAGAGCTGGGGGGAGGAAAAGCATCAGCACACTGAGCTTCCCAGTGAATGGCTGTGCAGCGGGGGGGCGTGTCAGGGCAAGTCTGATCATTGGAGAGAGTGCACTGAGTTCCCAACATAGCTAGAGAATAAGGATGGGCTTGGGCTTGTTTGGAACCGAACATGCCCGAGTCCGTCAGGAAGTGAATCCTACACTGCACTAATCACAGGCAGTGCGACATTTCCCTGATGCGCGGTTGCAGCGTTTGGGGAAATATCTCATTGCCTGTGATTAGCGCAGTACAGAGTTCACTTCCTGGTGCGCTCGGCATGTTCGGTTTCCGAAAAAGCCCGAGCCCATCCTTACTAGAGTATTGACCACAGTGTGTTCTCCTACTTAGTGTGGTCAGTTTTTATTAGGAAAGCAGAGGGACTAGCAGGAACACCAGGGATTTCACATAAAGAGAGCAGGATACTTTCTCATACAAATAAATGGTGCAGCAGGCACATATCAGGAATATGAAATGCTGGGGTAACAAACGTTTAAGGCATCTTGCACACGTGGCATCTAGCGGCTGTGCTTGCCTTCCTGCGTTTTAGTGTGCCCGGGAGGCACAGGTACAGCATTCAGCACTGCTGCCTGTCAAAGTCTATGGCAGGCTGGATGGAGCTGCATTCCGGACATTCATTCCTAAACTAGGGCCCGAATCTCAAGTACCACTCGGTACAGCTCCATCCATCTGCAGGCTGCCATAGACTTTGACAGGCGGCAGGCAGCGGGCCTGGACACTGCACATGTGCCTCCCAGCCATGCTAAAACACTGAGAGGCACTCATAGCAGCTAGATACCCCTGTGTGCAAATGGCCTTAGGCCTGGTTCACAGCTATGCAGTTTGCTTTTGATCCGTTTCTGCAGTGCTTTTTGTAGTGCGTTTTGCGTTTTAGCATACACCTTTTTCCAGCGTTTTTTGCTTTTTGCATTTTTTAATGCTTTTTTTGCCAATTTGTTTTTGGGCAAATTAAAAAATGCAATACACAAATTGCAGTAAAATGCAATACATGCTTTTCTGCAGCTTCTCCATTGATGTCTATTTAACCAAAAATGCACCGTTTTGCTTTTAAAAACGTGACCCTTTCTAAAAACGCAGCAGCTAAAAAAAGCATAAATGTGAACGTGCCCCATAGGAAATCATGTTAAATGGACTGTAGTGCATTTCTGCAAAAAAGCAAACCGCACTAAAAAAACACATAAGTGTGAACCGAGTCGAAGTTAGGATGTGCGTTACTGGCAGGATCAACAGGTGAGAAAAAAGTCTAAAAAAAAGACACGATCACCAAGATTTCCTAGGTTCTGATATAGACAAAAGGTTGTAACCACTTATATTTATAATCAAGCAAATAAGTGAGGTGGCATAATTGCCTGAACACAGGGTGAATTAAAGCCAACAAAAAAGGAAAACGAATATGTAGTCACCACAATTGCTGACTGTATATAATATACTAATACAGAGCTGCACAATTAATCGTTAGACGATCACAATCTCAATTCAACCCCCCTCAGAATCTTAACCCAACATTTCCTTGATTCTATGTAAACAGAGCAGAGCCGTTTAGAGCTGTCAGTTGAAAAATGTTTATCAATATTCCTCAGCGCTGGGAGATCAAGAAGAGATACAATGCATCATTTCATTCTTTTAGAATAGATCAAAGGGATGAAATTCGGTCTGTAGATGAGGTCAATTTAACCACTTAAAGACCAGGCCTTTTTCTGACACTTGTTGCTTACAAGTTAAAATAAGTATTTTCTGCTAGAAAATTACTTAGGACCCCCAAACATAATATATATATATATATATATATATATATATATATATATATATATATAATTGCGATTATATCTTGTATATATAATCATATCTTGACGTATTAAGACCGATTTTACTCTTAGTGATAAAAAAACGAATCGTATTTCTAGTACTAAGATCGCCACGTTGTAGTAGAAAGAGTAATATGTTTTTTTAACCCGATTGAAATGCAAAAAAAAATTAAGTAACTTCACATATAAAAGTGTTTTTTTACGTAAACTTTCTGGCGACGTGTTTATGTCACACTGTATTTTATAACGTTGTTGGCGGTAATAACAAATCCCAGAGACGATTTACAATATATATATATATATATATATATATATATATATATATATATATATAAGTTTTGCGATTATATCTTGTATATATAATCATATCTTGACGTATTAAGACCGATTTTACTCTTAGTGATAAAAAAACGAATCGTATTTCTAGTACTAAGATCGCCACGTTGTAGTAGAAAGAGTAATATGTTTTTTTAACCCGATTGAAATGCAAAAAAAAATTAAGTAACTTCACATATAAAAGTGTTTTTTTACGTAAACTTTCTGGCGACGTGTTTATGTCACACTGTATTTTATAACGTTGTTGGCGGTAATAACAAATCCCAGAGACGATTTACAATATATATATATATATATATATATATATATATATATATATATATA
>BLSH010158756.1:767486-802761 GCA_018402905.1 Glandirana rugosa | reverse complement strand
ATAAAGAGAGCAGGATACTTTCTCATGCAAATACATGGTGCAGCAGGCACATATCAGGAATATGAAATGCTGGGGTAACAAACGTTTTAAGGCATCTTGCACACAGGGCATCTAGCAGCTGTGCTTGCCTTCCTGCGTTTTAGTGTGCCCAGGAGGCACAGGTACAGCATTCAGCACTGCTGCCTGTCAAAGTCTATGGCAGGCTGGATGGAGCTGCATTCCGGACATTCATTCCTAAACTAGGGCCCGAATCTCAAGTACCACTCGGTACAGCTCCATCCATCTGCAGGCTGCCATAGACTTTGACAGGCCTGGACACTGCACATGTGCCTCCCAGCCATGCTAAAACACTGAGAGGCACTCATGGCAGCTAGATACCCCTGTGTGCAAATGGCCTTAGGCCTGGTTCACAGCTATGCAGTTTGCTTTTGATCCGTTTCTGCAGTGCTTTTTGTAGTGCGTTTTGCGTTTTAGCATACACCTTTTTCCAGCGTTTTTTGCTTTTTGCATTTTTTAATGCTTTTTTTACCAATTTGTTTTTGGGCAAATTAAAAAATGCAATACACAAATTGCAGTAAAATGCAATACATGCTTTTCTGCAGCTTCTCCATTGATGTCTATTTAACCAAAAATGCACCGTTTTGCTTTTAAAAACGTGACCCTTTCTAAAAACGCAGTAGCTAAAAAAAGCATAAATGTGAACGTGCCCCATAGGAAATCATGTTAAATGGACTGTAGTGCATTTCTGCAAAAAAGCAAACCGCACTAAAAAAACACATAAGTGTGAACCGAGCCGAAGTTAGGATGTGCGTTACTGGCAGGATCAACAGGTGAGAAAAAATTCTAAAAAAAAGACACGATCACCAAGATTTCCTAGGTTCTGATATAGACAAAAGGTTGTAATCACTTATATTTATAATCAAGCAAATAAGTGAGGTGGCATAATTGCCTGAACACAGGGTAAAATAAAGCCAACAAAAAAGGAAAATGAATGTAGTCACCACAATTGCTGACTGTATATAATATACTAATACAGAGCTGCACAATTAATCGTTAGAAGATCACAATCTCAATTCAACCCCCCTCACAATCTTAACCCAAGGTTTCCTTGATTCTATGTAAACAGAGCAGAGCTGTTTAGAGCTGTCAAAAAAAAAAAAAAAAAGTTGGACAATGTTTATCAATATTCCTCAGCGCTGGGAGATCGAGAAGAGATACAATGCATCATTTCATTCTTTTAGAATAGATCAAAGGGATGAAATTCGGTCTGTAGATGAGGTCAATTTAGCCACTTAAAGACCAGGCCTTTTTCTGACACTTGTTGCTTACAAGTTAAAATAAGTATTTTCTGCTAGAAAATTACTTAGGACCCCCAAACATATTATATATATATATATATATATATATATATATAAAATTTAGCAGAGACCTTAAAGAATAATGGCGGTTGTTGCAATATTTTATGTCACACTGTATTTGTGCAGCGGTCTTTCAAATGCATTTTTTTGTGAAAATATACACTTCAATGAATTAAAAAAAAACGTAAAGTTAGCCCAATTTTTTTGTATAATGAGAAAGATGATGTTGCACCGCTAGAATCATGATCTTTATGCTAAGCAAAAAAATAGTGATTCTCATTTTAGCCAGAATTATGCAGTTCTATACTAATATATATGTTCTATATTAGCGTTTTGTTTTTGGGTTTAGATATACTTTAATCTTATCAGTATGAAATGTTACATACTTATATTTTATATTTACTTACAGCCATCATATTGAGCTCTTTGAGGGATTTTTCTGCAGTTAAAAATGGATCTAAATAGCAGCCGCTCCTCTCCCTCGCTCCTAGCAGAAAAAGTAAACCATTGTAGCTTGTCAATTTACATACAGTATGGCCACAAAGCATGCAGATAATGCTGTGCTTTATTGATAGACAGCTCAGCATGCTTTGCAACCTTAAAGTGGATGTAAACCTGACAAAAAGCATTTTTACAGACACTTCTACCTTGTACAGGAGAGGATATCATGTCATCTGTGTCCAGTCTTGCCACGTAGAGTTAATCCAGCTCTGAGCAATGCTCTTATCTTTTTCAGTAAGAGAAAGAATGACTAAGGGAGAAAAAGGAGTAATTTCATCCTGTGCTGTGTGAGTGACAGATCATTTTCTTATCTCCTGCACAGAGCATACAAAGCTTCACACTCCCCCTTCCCATCCCCTCCCATCTCCTCCAGCTCTCAGTATAGAAGTGGGTGGGGAGTCTTGTGACATCACAACTGCACCCACCGAGCTTCAGCAAATAGACACACTCTGATTCCAGTGTTTTGCAAGGCTGCTACTGCTGAAGGGGGTGACATTTGCAAGGCAGGGATACATGGTAGGGATACACATTAATACTGTGCCATTAATTTATACTAGGTGAGTGGTGGGTTTACATCCACTTTAAATGTCTCGAAAGCATTTTATAATATAAAAACGTTGCTTTATAAACTTGTAAAATTAAAAAATAATAATTTTTTTGAACAGAAACTTTTATAGTTTCCCTTTGCTTACCCAAGCATCTGTTAAATGTTCTTCTTAAAATGAGGTGTTGTTAATGAGAATCTCAGTTCACGCTCTGTGCAGTTCAAGTTTAATTTTGCTATGTACCTAAGAGAACTTGGCAGGTCAGATAGTTTTTTTTTTATTCAGTCAATCTTTTTCCTCTAAATGTACGTATTAAAAGTTTTACTGCTTCCACGGAATACAAAGCAGATGTGAATGTAGCCTAATTGGTCTTCCTTCCCCTCCCCCCAACTCTTTTTTTCTCTCAAGGCATTATTCCGATATGCTTTAGAATTAAATGTTTTCTGGAAGATAAATTGCTAATTGCACCTAGCAATTCCCATCTGTGTAGATAAACTTATACAAAATAGAAAAGTAGAAAGAATGTTCTAGTTGGGGGGGGGGGGGGTATATGAAAGCCGCATACCATTGTGTTATATGGAGACGTTCTGTTCTATGGTCCTCTTCTTATTGGAAGCCCATGGCTCCATGCCAGTGTAGGACATGCTTAGGGCTTTTTGCGTCCCAAATTTTGGATATCAACCGTTGATTTTGATAGTTGAAATACTTGATTTTTTTTTTTTTTTATTATTATGCTTTAGAAAGGTTATGAACTCTAACCACTTCAACCCCGGAAGGATTTCCCACGTTAGGACCAGAGACGTGTGACGTTGTACCCAGACTAAATTTGCGTCCTTTTTTCCCCATAAATAGAGCTTTCTTTTGGTGGTATTTGATCACCTCTGTGTCATTTCTGATCACCGCTATAAACAAAAAATTAGCGACAATTTTGCATAAAAAAAAGAAAACAATGTTTATATTCTTCCTCATATTTTTGGTGAAAAAAAAAAATTGCAATCAGTGTTTATTGATTGGTTTGAGCAAAAGTTGCCGCATTTACAAACTATGAGAATTCATTTCTGGCGTTTTTTACAATTTTTTTTTTTTTTTACTAGTAATGGCGGCGATCTGCGATTTTTATCGGGACTGGGTTATTGCAGCAGACAATTTGACGCTTTTTTGGGACCAATGACATTTATACAGCGATCAGAAATTTAAATATCCACTGATTACTGTGTTAATGCCATTGACAGTGAAGGGGTTAACCTTCAGGGGGCGATGTTGCCTAGGCGTCTTCTAACTGTGAGGGGGTTGGGCTTCCAGGGGCACCAGAGATCTAACTGATCCCAGTGACAGGGATCAGTAGATCTCTCACATGCCCAGCGACAGAGCGGGGAACCGCCGTTTTTACATTGGCGGTTCCCCATTCTTCCTCTTTGCTAGGCAATTGTGGCTCGCTGATGGAGATCGAGTCCGCCCGAGCTGCGTCCACACTCCTGCAGCGCCGCAAGCTAAAAAGCAATTCGTGGGACAGCGCCACTCTGCACCAGTAAATGTACGCGAGCCGGTCGGGAACCGGTTAAAAAAAAAAAAAGGAAACCCCCCCCAAAGCCTTTCAGAGGTGCCCACACACCGCTGAGACGGCTGACAGCTTTCCCGGAGTTTCTTCCGGGTTCATGGGCTCTGGCGCTGCGAGTGGCCTGAGCCGCGATGATGTCACTCCCACGCATGTGCGCGGTAGCTGCCGTTCACAGAACAGAGCACGGATGGAATGGCACCCGTGGCGCGTGATGTCACTGGCTCCATGTAATGTAAATATCTCCTAAACGGAGCACGTTTAGGAGATATATACACTACCTATAGGTAAGCCTTATTATAGGCTTACCTATAGGTAAATGTCAGCAGAGGAAGTTTACTTCCTCTTTAAAGAGGATCTCCAGTTCCCCCCCCCCCCCAAAAAAAAAAAATAGAAGTCAGTAGTTACAAATACTGTAGCTGCTGAGGCTTAGTATAAGGACACTTACCTGTCCAGGAATCCAGCAATATCGGCACCCAAACCAATTCTTCAGCCGGCCTTGGTTGCAAGCACTAGGCATCTTAGGTAAGGGAAACCAGCAGCGAAGCCTTCCAGCTTCACGGCCAGTTTCCTACTGCACATGCGCAAGTCACACTGCATTTTCTGAATAGTTCCGCAGTGTGTCCCTGAAAGTTGGGGGGGGGGGCTGAACATCATAATAGATTGCCATGGTGATCTGAGCAGGAAGTGGGAGCGGGTACCTGGGTACCTGTCAAGACTGGGTACCTGCTCCCCCAAAAAAGTGCCAAATCTGGCAGCGGAGGGGGTGCAAACAAGCAGAGCTTCCCTTTTGGGTGGAGCTCCGCTTTAAAGTTTACCTTTTACTCCTTTTTCTCTTTCTTTTTGCTTTGGAGGTTTATTAAGTATGTTTAACCCCCCAGAATTTGTTATTTGGCACTTTGATGGGAAACTGTACATATAAGCATATCTGAAACATGGTTTTAAGTGAAATAAGTGGTATGTCAAAGGCTATTGTAATGCATATATCTCACTGAGCTGTAGGGACAGGTTTGTGTATGTACTATGTATATTTGTGTTTATGTATGTAAATATACACCAGTTGAATATTCAATATTAGGAGGGTGTTCTATGCTTCCATAGAAGGTTTTAGAATTTATTAAAGCATAAGTAAATCCATCGATTTGATAGTTTAAAAAAACTGTTAACATTCTTGGCATGCCGGAAATGCTAGCTGTCACATTGTGCTCTCAAACAAACTGTCAAACTATTCAATGGCTGGTGTCATAGCTGATCAAATGTGCAGCATCATGGCAGTTGCAGATTAAACAGAGGCCAAGATGGCAGCTTCCTTGGCTTGGTTGAAAACAATAGGAGGGTTTACTTCCACTCTAAAGGACATTATGTACTTTAAAATCAATCAAAGCTTTAAAATAGCAAGTTTTTTTGTGCCCAAGTGGCCATATCTGGATGCACACGTTACTCTACACATTTTTAAATTTTCTGCTTAAATTTTGTAGTTTGTTTTGTGTGATGTCGCAAAAAGTTTTCATTCATTTTTAAATAAAGCAAAGATTTGACAAAACTTTAGAAATATGGGATGTAAAGAACCATGTACACATCTATAGGATCGTTGCTTTCAGAAAATTTGTGTTTTGTAAACCCAAACACTAAACTCTCATCTGAGCTTTAACATGTTGATGTCATTTCAAAATCAATTTCAGCGTTCAATATTTTCAAAAATGAATTCCAGGTATGTTATATGCATAGGTACATTTGTTCAAGTTGGACCAATGTAACTATGTTAAAATATACCTTACCTGGAATTCACCTTTAAATTTGCCACTTTCATTAAATTAATGCCTGGTGATCCTGCCATAAAGGTCCTTGTTTTGGCACGTTCTGTTAATTGTGTCCCCGTTTTCAAATTGTTTTCCTGTATTGTAATCTTCTAATCCACAATCCCACTGGAGATTACAACAAGCCACGCTGGCACTCATGCAAACAGGATCTACTGTTGTCACCACCGGGAAGCCTGGCCTGAGAAATGGTAAGCCACCATCGCTGGAGTAAATGTAAGCAGGAGGTGGCCGCCCACAGGCTGCAGGAGATGATCAGCACTGGGGAGCAACAAAGGGTGAAAAAATTACATAGTATAACTTAACCGCTACAAAAACGTAAATAGTGGTACCATTCATACTTATACGGCATCACAAACATCACACAAATTTAGGTGGGTAGGTCAAGTTCACAGATTTATCTTTTTTTAAGCCAGAATTGAAAATAAAATAAACCTGGCAGTTGTCAAAAATTCCAACCAACTGAATGCCAAAGCCTTGGAGATTTGGCCCACCTTAAAGTGAACCTGTGGCCAGGCTATGGACAATCCACTTTGGCCATGGCCTGTTGATTTTGTTCATTATATACTGTATATCCTTAAACTGGTTTTCTCAGTGCTGGCTTTATTGTATTTTCTCCGCCTAAGCAACCTCTTCCATCTGTCTTCCTAAGCTCCTAAGCATGCGCTCGCTCACACATCAGCCAGTGAATTGGAACGCAGAGGCTGATGGGACATTTAGTCCTGAAACCTATGGCCACATGATGCCCAAGAGCACACTCCCCGCTACAATTGGGTATTCGTATGATGGAGATATGTGGCACATAAATATGTGGGGTTATGCACATTTTTTGTAAAAAATGAATATTGGATTTGTTATTGATTCATCGTATGGATTTTATTTATGTACATCGTTAGAACCACTTTAACAAAGATTAAAAGAGCTTAAAAAATAGCCCTTGCTGATCAATGTAGCTGCAGTCACTGTGAAACAATTATCAAATTTTCACAGCAGAAGCACTGAATTTAAGTCTCTCAGCAGCTCAGCTCACCCTGCTCTCCTCTCCCTGAACACCCGATATGTGTTTATGTGTTTACTTTAGAGATTAGAAGTCTGCCAAGTCAATGCTGGGATGGGGAGCAGGGTGAGCTGAGCTGCCTGAGAAGTTGACTTGAATAGCTTCCGTACTTCTGCTATGAAGAATGAACTTCTCCCGAGTGCCTGCAGCTACAGAAGTCAGTAAGGGCTTGGTTTAAAGCTCATTTTCTGCTTATTAAGTGTATGTACACTCTTGGCCACAGGTTCCCATTACACACAAGCAGACCATATGACTTACCAAAATGTTCCTCATTTGTATGATGAAATAAAGAAAGATTTAGAAAGGTTAAAACTGCATAGTATTATAATCAAGAATGAAACAAAATCTGTAACAAAGTATAACTAAAAGCAAAACTTTTTTTGGATTTGGATGAAGTGGAGAGGGATTAGAACACTTGTCAGGTTTTATATTTGATGTCTGTGTCCCCTTTAATGCTCCCATCTCAAATTTCAGGCTGTCACCAAAACAGAAATAGAGGCAATTTTCCAATTGGGGCACTAGTTCTAGTGACCCTGGTGACAACCAGGAATTCCCTCACTTTGGAAGGATCTCCTCTCACTTCTTGTTTTGGCTATGGGACCGGAAGGGAAATCTTCTTAATGGGACACAGATAGCAAAAATATACTGACAGGGGTTATAACCCTCCCTTACTCCATCTAAAATGGAACAAAAACGTTTTGCCTTTAGTTATACTTTAAAGAATTGGAGAATGGAAATTAAAGTGGATGTAAACCTACCACTCACCCAGTATAAACTAATGGCACAGTATTTGTGTGTGTGTGTGTGTGTGTGTGTGTGTGTGTGTGTCTATATATATATATATATATATATATATATATATATATATATATACATACACATGCATGCCTTCTGCATGTATCCATACCCTGGAAATGTCATCCCCTTCAGCAGTAGTAGCCCCACAAAACTCAGGAATCAGTGATTGGTTCTCTTTGCTGGAGCTCAGTGGGTGGAGTCATGATGTCACAAGACTCCCCACCCACCTCAGCACTCTCACATTCTCCTATTCCTGAGTTTTATAGAAACATCATGTCACCACATGACTTCAGTATGCCCAATCATGCTGAGGTGTGGAGTAGCCAATCCTGGGAGAGCTGGAGAAGAAAGGAGGGGTAATGTAAAGCTCTGTATGCTCGTGCATAAGATAGGGAAATGAGCTGTCAGTCACAACATGGGGGAAGAAACAGTCAAATATTTCTGTGTGTGTCTGTGTTTTTCTTACTGAAATAAGATAAGAGGATTGCTCAGAGCTGGATTAACTCTTCTTGGCAAGACTGGGCACAGATGACATGACATCCTCTACTGTAAACGATAGAGCTATAATTTTTTTTTTTTTGGGTTTACATCCACTTTAAAGAGAGTGGGTGGGTGAAGGTTTAGTCATTGAAAACAAAATAGAAAAATTGAATGAAGTTACCTTACAAAATGTGTTCTCCCCACATAGCCCTTAGCCCCATTCACACACATCCACCAATCACAGGACAGCAAGGTAGACTAGCTATTATGGGTCCAGCATTCAATGCACCTTCTCAAAAGGCAAGGAACTTTATTCTCAAAACAGACATTCTCAGAACTGGCCTAAAATTCAAACATTGAAAAATGAATTAGTATATGGAACATTTTATTGTAATATCAATTATTTTTCTTTGGTATTCATTTTTCTATATTTTTATGTTTTCTATATGAAAGGGCCAGTTTAATGAAGTTAAATATTGTATTGCCTTTGAAGTTGAATTTTACTAGCTTTCTCTTCCACAATAACTGTTTTCCAGGTCATCCATGTATCTCGGGTCCCTCAGCAATGAGATGGCATGGGAGGTCTTGGAAAACAGCAGCATTATGTAAGAAGGATTCATACATATTTTCAACTTTTTTGATTGTGTTTGTGTGGTGTTTGCGACGTCCTCTTTGCCAGTGTAATCGCTGTGATTTATTTCTGCAATCATGCAATGTGTGCCAATCAGGAGCCCCTTCATGGCGACAAAGAGAAATTATTCTTAAAAGTGAGCCAAGAGCCTGTTTGCGGTCTCTAATCACGGTGACATGAAATACCAGTTACTGGCATGTCATTTCACTTGTTGATTACCTATTGATCTGACTGCTACGATTAATGCTATGTGGCATTATATGTGAAATTCTAAATTTACACACACCGTAATTTTAATGACAAAGTGGCAAAATGAAATGGAGAAATAAACACAAAATCCATTCTGCTTTTAGTTTTTAATTCTGCCATTTTTACAGTGCTGTATTGCGTTCATTTTCACTACTGACTTCTGACTGTGGGGCAGCCATTGTCCTTGACAGCACATCTCATCTGGGGTAAAGTTTTGTTTAAGAAAAGGAGATAACCAATGCTGTGGATTGGCCAAGACAGCACAATTCATGGTGACTCTAGTAGAAAAAGAGAATAATTTTAAACACTGAATACAACAGAAATTCTTTCACTGTTCAGTGTACACACAAAACTTTATTATGATACCCCTGTTGAGGTCTGTAGCTTAATAAAATGGCTTTCCTGTAAGCTGAAATCTGGAAAGTAAGAATGGCTACAGGCTAAAGTGACATATTGGATTAATGTTGTATTTTATAGTTGCCTTTCCTTATAAAACCTAATGAAAAATGGCACCATGAATCAAAAGTGGGCACAGGCATCTTATTGTAGCTTTTAGTACCCTGTAGTCCTGATACCCAGGTCACTCTAAAGCTAGTCATACACTATTAATAATATGTCCGGTCCAGCAGGGACTGGCCAAATTTCTATCAATATGTGGGCTCCTCTGCTGATTAATTGACTTATGCTGAAGGGACTTGCTGGAAAAATTTCCATTGATCACCAGCTGCAGCCAATTACCTGCAGCCGCTGATCCATGTATTCTCAGAATGGCGGGTGCCACTGTCAGAGTACAATGTCATAGAAGGTGGGGGTGATTCTTCCATACACCTTGTTTGTGTGGATGGAAGGATATTTTAGGTTCTTCCATCCTCAATGAAAAAAACGTGGTTTGCCCAGCCTAAGGCCTTGTTCACACGGCCTTCAGCTTGTATAAAAGGTATGTGCATAGCAAGCTTTCGCAAAGTATGTGTAACGCTTTTATCAATTTTATGCAGACTTGTTAAGCCTTTAAAAAAAACTTTGGTTCAACCATGAGGGTGTTGAACACAGATTCTAATTTGGAATGTTGACTGTCCTGGAGGTTTCAGAAAGCTTTACACAAGCTTGAAGTAGTGCTGAAGCTTGCTATCAGCCTCTTTGAAGTGACAGAACTCTCGTTAAGATCTGTGTCATCCCCATACTGAAACTAATGCATCAGAAAGCTTCTTGAAGTTTGCACAAGGTTTTGCAAATGCTTTTCCAAAGCTTGCCGCACACACCACTCTTATGCTTGCTAAAGCTCAAGTGAACAAGGCCTCATAACTACTGACTTAAGTAAAGAAAGTCAATGCTTGTCTAGCCAGCTGCCATGCCTTTTGTCAGTCCTTATAAGGAATCTACCATTTTGTCCATTCAAGACAAAATGTCAGGTTCTCTTTAAAGTATAACCCCTCACCTGCTGATACTTGCCTTTGCCATGCTCTCCTTCCATTGCATTAGAGCCCTTGATAAATACCCAGAGCTGCTGGGTATGGGGAAGAACATTCATCTACATGTTCATGATCCATTATGACTAAACCCAATATTTGAAAGCCTGAGTCAAAGAGAATTATGTATGAAGTAAAGTTTGAAAATTCTTTAGTTACTGTAATTTTCCTGTCTTTAGGTCCTAATGCTGAGCTAGATATTTTGTATGTCTCCTTCCAAATATCATATATAACCCCATGCCGTGTAGCGGTTGCCTCAATGTATGAAAAAATGTGTTTGATATGTTGATTCTTTATTTGCAAACTTGTTTCCAGTGAATATTTGAGTAGTGGGCTCACTGTTGGCTGTTCTGTAGAGTTTTGTTCTTAGAATTGCCAAACTTCTTAGACTTTTTAGTCACCTGCTGATACTTGCCTTTGCCATGCTCCCCTTTCATTGCATTAGAGCCCTTGGTAAACACCCGGTGCTGCTGGGTATGGGGGATCATGCGACCAGCCCTCCTCCCTATAAGATTGCAGTATTTGGGCTGGAGTTGCTGGAACACTGCCATGTGAGGGAAGGGGGACAGTCACTAACTCTGTGTAAGCTCCAATACCATTCAACACAGAGCTTACACTGAGTTTGGATTCCTACATCTGACTGAGAATTGGTTCAGCAGGGTGTTCAGTTTACCCTTTAAATACATGACCATTGTCTACACTTTCCTCACCATCTTCCTACTGAAATGAAAATCAATGGAAGTAGTACTTAATCTGAATGCAGTTTGTGATGACCTTTTCAGCTAGATGTTTTGGATCCATTATGACTAAACACAATATTTGAAAGCTTGAGTCAAAGAGAATTATGTATCAATTAAAGTTTGAAAATGCTTTAGTAACTAATTTTCCTGTCTTTAGGTTCTAATGCTGAGCTAGATATTTTGTATGTGTCCTTCCAAATATTCTATATAACCCCATGCTGTATAGTGGTTGCCCCAATGTATGAAAATGTGTTTAATATGTTAAATCTTGGTTTGCAAACGTGTTTTCGGTGAATATTTGTGGCTCACTGTTGGGAGGTATGTAGGGCCTTGTTCTTAGAATGGCCACATTTCTTAGTCTTTTTTTTTAAAGTAAACGTCTTGCTAATCTCTGTACACCACACTTGTGACGAGGGAGGTGGGAGGTTTGATCATATCCTGTTCCTTATAGAACCAATGCATATATGTTTAATACACCACAGCAGGTGTGAGTAGACCCTTAAAGTTCAGGAACAATAGCCCAGCACAGCTCAAATAGCCGCTGAAGATCTTTGGTGTACATCTCACAATTACCAGAAACATAATGATGGCAACCACCCAGATCTATTTATTCCTAGCATAAGTACCTTTTCCAACCCTCTTTTAAAAACTTCTGTATCTGGGCTGCAAGAGCAGGCCAGGAGGACATCAAGGATAGATCTGCAGAGGTGCACCCTGCTGCCAGGGTGGTCATCACTGGTTTGGACTATTTTTTTCTCCACTTTTATTAAAGCACCTTCCCCTAAGACATATAGACAGTCCCCAGTTTACAAACAAGATAGGGTCTGTTGTTTTTTTCTTAAGTTACATTTATTTGTACATTTTTTAAGTGTAGCTCCAGCCAAAAAAACAATGGATTTTTAACGTTATTTTGGATAGCATAGGGAAGGGTTAACACCCCTGTTTTGCTGTCTGTGTCCCTGTTTAGAAGATTTGACCTCGCTTTCTGCCCCTGTGACAATTGGATTTTGAAAATTTTGGGTTGTTGTCTAATAAAGCTTCAGTGGAGACACCTTTTCCCATGATAACTCTTACAGGAGTTAATTTCCCTTCCTAGGGGGAGATTTCCTCTCACTTCCTGTTGTCTCCCTCCATTTGTAAGTAGGGGTCAGATGTTTGTAACCCGGGGATGGCCTGTATCTGAATGAATTTACTGTAGCTTGTCAGATGGAGCATACATACCAGTGGGTAGGAACCTGTACTTCAGGCAGAGATCATAGTTTGTCAGTTTAATATGTTTGAGTCTTCCATTCAGTATGGTTTGGGGATTGCTGTAATCCAGTACAATCTGCAATATTGGCAATGATACAGTAATCCCCTTCTCCATTCAGATCATCACAGACCATTAATCCCAATGCAGTGAATTTTTTACCTATCTAAAATGAATATTCATGTTAAAATCAGATAGGCTGGTTTCACGCCATTCTGTGCTTGTGATCGTACATTTTTATGTGTGTTATGAACAATCATGCTTTTGTTGTACTGCCATTACTATTAATAGGCCCTATAATGCTAGCTGCTTCATCAAAAAATGGACACCCCATGTCATCGCATACATAGATGTAAACTAGTACCATTTAAAACAATGGCAAACCTGTGTATTAGTATTAGGAAGCAAGTTTTATACTGCGTCCTATTAATAAAGCATCTCTTCATCTGGAGCTGATATGTTAGGCCTCATGCATACGGGACATTTTGCAAACTCTCCTAGAAGCCTTTTCTCCTGACAGCAGCGTTTTGGCAGAAAGAAAGCCTGATGTTTGTAAAAGTGTCTAAAGTTTTGACAAGCTTTTAGGCACGTTTACAGGCATCAGGAGCTTGGGCATTAATTCATTTAATTGACCAGAATAATAATTTATTCTGCTCATTGAAATTTAAATAATGCTCACGCACCTAGAGTTTAGATGCATTTAGCAGCGTCAAGCATTTTTTCTGCCAAAACTCTGCTGCTCCCGGACGCACTGGCAGTGGGGTTTTTTTCCTGCCTCTAAGCTCTCCTGCCACTAAATGCTGCTAAAAGCCTATGTGTGTATGGACACATAGGCTAACATGCAGGGAAGTTTAGAGGCAGGAAACAAAACCTCCTGGCGTCTCTAGAAGCAACTGTAAAAATGCCCAGTGTGCATGAGGCCTTAAGGCCCGTACATACGGGCCAACATTCGGCCTGTGTATATGGCAGCCGGTACGGCATGGCCGAAAAAGGCCAATGGCTGAGAGTGCTGACTGCTGGGTTCAGGTGGGGCGGGGGGCTTTAGTTTCCACTGTCAGAACACAGTAGCAAAGCAGGGGAGATCACTGTACTAACATTGGATAGTTCAAAGGAATACAGTGATTATTGCTAGCGGCTAGGCTATAGCGGCCACTAGTGATAATCACAACTGAATCCTGAAGGCTGGTTGTACCCAAGTTGATCGATGGATCAACTTGGTACATTCAGCCTGTCCACACATGGTTAGAATCTCGGCCGATGCCTGCTGAATTGGCAAAGATTCGATCTGTCTATGGACAGACTTAGTCTTTTGCGGTATCAGGCAGATCTTTTTGTGACTTTTAGGGACTTCTTTGAGTTTCCATGTCCACTAGCTGCCACACCCATTAAAAGTGGTCTCAGTCGTTGCATTTTATCTTGCAGTAGGGAGATCGCCTGATGGAGGTGGGTCCATGTCTCCTTGTTGCAGGTAATTCAGACAACCAGTGTAAAATACCTGTTTAGGGTGTCATGGCCCTTTTAATGATTTACCAGGCATCACATTGTCCAATAATTTCTTGCTTTTGCATCACTTTATTGAACTAGATCATTCTTTTTGATTGTATCTTTGAAAGCAATGCAAACCCTGCTGTGACGCAGAACTGTGAATTCTGAATGCCTTCATTCTGAATGTGACGTGAAGTAAAATACCAGGTCAGCATATTGTGTCATCAAAGCGCTTCCCATTGTGTTTATTCATAGCCGCGTTATTTTAGGACTGGATGCTTGCAATTCTATTTTACCTGTGTGCAGAGTGATGTCCTTGACGTGAAGCAGAACTGATCATCACTGTAATGAAGAGGAGAGACTTGGGCTATAAATAGTCTTGCTTAGTAATCGCGTCGTGTTACCAAGAGTAACACCAGGGACTCGCTGCTGACGTATGTGCTGGATGCTGTTTATTAACCCTGAGATTTTCTTCCTCCACTCCATTAGTTTCACTAATATAATGACTTCAGGGATGTTTTCTACCAACCTGGCAAATCTGAAGTGTTTGTGACTGTAAACATATACTGGGCTGCATCATGAGCCTCCATTTAATATGGACACATCTGTGCCACTGCCAACCATGGACATAGAAGGCCAAAAAAAAAAACCTAAAACAAAAAGGTGGGTGGGTCACTTTATCACTTTGGAAAGGAACAGAAATATTTTTTTTCCTGTATGGGCAAAGCACAGGTTTCACTTTAAGTATAGCTAACAACATTCTATACGTGTTTGTGAACATTCCCATTGAGATTTCATCCCAACCTCATATGCTGTATTAGCAATTTTCGCTCAAAGGAGACTGCTTGTAGCTTTGGGTGGTGCAGTATGGATGTGGCCATGTTACTCCTGCTTCTTTTTTTTTTTTTTTTGAAAGCTCAAATCTCGTTCCTGAGTTTTAAGCTGTAAGAGTGGTTGACCAAAGGAAGATGCTGTGACTGTCCATATTTTAAAAGCAGAACTAAACCCTAAACCCTAAAAACGAAAACAGTTTGAGAGCCCAAGCAACTGTGACAGTTATCATTCCTAGCTTGCCATAAATGGTTTAGGAAGCCATGAAGCTTCTCAGTTTGAGAGCCCAAGCAACTGTGACAGTTATCATTCCCAGCTTGCCGTAAATGTAAAGGGTTTAGGAAGCCATGAAGCTTCTCAGTTTGAGAGCCCAAGCAACTGTGACAGTTATCGTTCCCAGCTTTCCATAAATGTAAATGGTTTAGGAAGCCGTTATATCAAGGAAGAAATGAAAACACACCTGTGGTTCAGATCCATTTATATGAAGAGCCAGTGAGTAGGCTTGAACCCCCCCCCCCTTTTTGTCAATGAGTTGATCCCTCTAGAATGCCTAAACCTATAAATTAAAGGATAAGTTCCCCCTTTTTTAAAAAAGAAATAAATAAATGCAATTTCTTTGCAGGTAAAAAAAAAAAAGCCTGGAAGGCATTGCACCAATGATTAGCACAGTGTTTCTCAACTCTAGTCCTCAAGGTGCCGCAACAGGTTTTCAGGATTTCCCTCAGATGCAACGGCTGTGGTAATTACTAAGGCAGTGAAACTGATCAAATCACCTGTGCAAAATAATGGAAAGCCTGAAAACATGATCTGTTAGGGGCGCCTTGAGGACTGGAGTTGAGAAACACTGGATTAGCAGATTGTGGGTGCAAAGCAGGGTTCTTGCAGAATGTCAGTGTATTGATCTGCTTGTACCTTGTACGGGCAGACAGTTACACAATGACAGAATCAATGAACTACCTAGAGTGCTCAATAGCGCCCTGGTAGGTCATTGAGAACTACAAGCCGACAGCCATGAAGGCTGCCAGTACTTTTAGGACGCAAATTTTGTTTGGGTACAATGTCGCACATGCCGAATTGCAAAAAGTGCTCTGGTCCTACAGTGGGAAATCCTTCGGGGGGTGAAGTGGTTAATTCATTCACAGAACTCTTTGAATGAATGCCACGGATGCGTGAGTGGAGCCCTGCGCGGGCACGCACTTTTCAAATAGTGACAGCAGTTATGTTGAGAAGATCCCCAGCCTGATATGGGCCGGGGTGGGATCGGGAGCGGCTATGGGAACTTGTTTCACACTAAAGCCTAGTTTTTTTTTTTTTTTGTTCAACCCAGCAAAAACAGACAGCTGCTGTACTAGCAACCCAATGTTAGTACAGCAATCTCCCCTTCTCTTCTATTGTGTTCTGACAGGGGGACGTTCCACCAGCCAGAAAACTCCGGTTAGTGGATCGGGAGCTGGTAGGGTGCTGTTTTCCAGCATGCTTGTCCGACAGAAACACACACACGGGCCAAATGTTGCCTGTTTTTTATTGAACTGACCGATATCGTCCAACATTTGGCCCATGTGAACTAGGCTTTAAAATTGGCGGAACATGTAACATGTTCCCAAAGGTGAACTTGTCCTTTAAAACTGAAGCTTGTATTGTTTAGCAGATGAATTGTATAGGTTAACTGCTTACGGTATTTATTTAATTGTTTTTAAATGTATCCCATGCCATCAGCAGTATGTATCCTTACTCATGGTGGTGCATAGAAGGGTTTGGTATCCAAAAGCAGATTCCATGGATCTTGCAGAAGAAGGTATTTCTATACCATCATTTTAGTACATGTGCTCCTACTAGCGCCTGACAGCTGTCACAAGAGTGAAATTATTCTTTGTAAGTATTAGTAGTAGAGGCAACTACCAGGTACTAAAGGGAGCCTGGTGCTAAAAACTGCAGTTTGGAATCGTCCTGCGACATGGGCTCCATGGACTGCAGTGTTGATGAGGTTCTGAACCTATGGGAAGGTGGATGTGAGTGACACATAGAAGCTCAGGGACACATTCGAGTCAGATTGCAGTGTTAGCTGCCATACTGTATTAGTGTAGGTAGTTGATTCATGAATCCTGTTAGAATGCATCCCCAGACAATGGCTCACTAAATTCTAATACTCGGAGATTATTCTGCTTGCTGTATTTACTTGCAGTTTAAACTCCCATTGGCCCTTCCTCTATATTCTACTAAACTATATATGTTTTGATTAAATTATAGGGATTTGATATTTCAGATCTGTGTTTGTGGAATAAGACGGGCAGGATCTCCAGCAGTCAACCAGATTTATATTGCTATACCTCAGTCTGTTTTTACTCCTTCCTCCCATTAAACTGATCTTTGCAGTCTGTTCACAGCTCAACATTCACTAGAATACTCTGTGCTGACCTCACCTGTGGTTCATCTCTTTTCCCTGGAGCTACTTCTACAAAAGCCTGTGAAGTTTGCCAGGATATTGGCAGCTTTTAAATGGCTTCAGAGGAACGTGGTACTGCACTCCACAAATTGCTGGCCTTCTGCATCTTTTAGCAAAGGAGAAATATATTTTAGCTGACTTCTTGCGAGAAATAGTGATTGTTGACTTGCTCACAATTCTTTTCAGATTGAAACAGATTCCATTAGAAACAGTATTGAGCCACTGAGTGCAATGTAGCAATCAGACATTTTAGAATGTGGTCACAATTTAACTGCTGCATGCACCATTACCATTTTAATGGGATCCAAATCCTTCTTTACCTGCCAAGTTTTCTGGTACTAGATACTTTTTAAAAATGAGCTTACTTTTTTTTGATTCAGCTCTGGATTATTATTTTTTGTTTTTAATAGTTAGGAAACCGTTTGTTAATTTTTTGCTGCCTGTGCCCTTTGGGTGGCTTTTTCTTCAAGTCTTCTCCTAGAAACCCAAAAAGAAGTGAGAAGACATCTCTTCATAGTGAGAGGAATACTCCTCTTTGATAGCTGTCACCAGAACAAATGTTCTTTTTGAAAGATTGCTGTCACCTGTTGTTCTGGTGACAACTCTAACATTTAGCATTTCCCATAATTTTCTCTGGTTACCAGGACAAATGGACAATTAATTTACTTAAAGGAGTTGTAAGGTCAGAAGGTTTTTTATCTTAATGCATTCTATGCATTAAGATAAAAAGCCTTCTGTGTGTAGCAGCCCCCCTAATACTTACCTGAGCCCCATCTCTGTCCAGTGATATCCACAAGTGTCTCGGCTGTCCAAGACTCTCCCTCCTGACTGGAGACACAACAGCAGTGCCATTGGCTCCCACTGCTGTCAATCAAAATCAGTCAGCCAATCGGGAGAGAGGGGGGCATGGCCTGGCCATAGTTCATGTCTGAATGGAAACAGGGGAGCTGTGACTTGGCTCGGGTGCCCCCATAGCAAGCTGCTTGCTGTGGCGGCACTCAACAGGAGGGAGGGGCCAGGAGAGCTAAAGAGGGACCGAAGAAAAGGAGGATCTGGGCTGCTATGTGCAAAACCCTTGCACTGAGAAGGTAAGTATAACATGTTTGTTACTTTTATTGGAAAAAAAACTAGACTTTACAATCACTTTAAGCCGGCCACAGACAAATCAAAATTTGGCTAGCTTAGCAGGAACCACCTGAATTTCAATCCTCTATGGGCAGGATGGTTGTACTAAAGTCGGTCCATAGATCAACTTCAGTAAAACCAGATAGCAAGAGGAAAACTACCCATGGGACTTTTTAGAGTTGCGCCAAGAGAAAAAGTTAATACCACTTTATGTAAAATTCTCCATCTTTTATTCCATGTTCAAGTTAAAAATTGACACAATGAACAATACATATGTCATGATGTAAAAAGGTAGAAAAAGGTACATATAAACGTGGATGTATATTTTCAAATATAAGCAACATTGGAGAGATAAGCATGTAGGTACACGTTGGACTATATCTCGATGCGTTTCGTGGAGCACTTGGGAGAAGTTAAAGGAGTAGCTTGGCCAAAGATTTTTTGGCCATACTTCTCCTCCTATGAATCACAGGAGTGCAGTTTGTTGCACGCCTATGATCCGTTTTCAGCTGAAAGTGGGCTGAAGTCTGCTGTTTGCTGATGTCACAGAGCCGGTCCACCCAGAAGTCAGGATTGGCATCTGGCTCAGCCTCTTAATGATCCACCAAGAGCCTGAGCTAGCCCATCCTGCCCCCTCCACAGCCCAGCGATCCAATGAGTTCTGGAGGGGCAGAGCGGAGAGCCGCTGACTGACAGTCTCAGCTCTCTGCTCAGAGCGGAGGGGAGAACTGATTGATCATCTGTGTTTGATCACTCAGTTCTCACTATGGAGGAGGTGGGGGACAGAGGCAGCATCAGATTGATGCCCTAACCTTGAACTTCTCTTTTAAGAAAATGCCAACATGCCTTTATGCGTGGATATCAGTCTGGGGGTGGGGATTTCCTAGACAGGCTGAGTTTGAATGCAGACCACCCTAGTTGAAGCCCACGTGTGATAATGAGCCTCCATGATTGAAAGAACTAAAAATCCAATGAATGAGAGGTGTGGGCGTGGGCCAGGGTCAGTAAAGCTTAAAAGAATAGACCTAGATAGGTCTGGGTGTCCTCCAGCCAGGCTGGCTCTATCTAATTTTCTGCAGCTCTTAGTACACATTGTAGGAAACTCACGATGTGCGGTAAAATCAGAAATAAGAAATTTGGGGCTATAAAAAATACGCACACAAACCTCTGTGTTGCAGCATCAGCTTAATGCCGCTGCTGTCCCCCCCAGTGGTCACATGACCACTGATTGCTCAGTTCTCGGTCCACTGTGAGCAGAGAGCGGTGAATGTCAGTCATTGCTCTCTTCTGCTCTGCCCCTCCAGCGCTTACTGGAGCTCCAGGCTGGTGATGGGAATGGGAGTGGCGGGTTACAGCTCGGAGTAGTGAGCTGACAATATGGTCAGGATCCTTTCAGAGTCTGGAGCGCAAAAGTAATCGCACTCCTGTTACCCCACAAGACAAGTATGGCTAGAAAAGCTTTGTCCATATTTCTCTTTTAAGCATTTTCAGTATAAGGAGAAGAGCCTGTACAACTGTGCAAGACTGAAAGTAAGGCTGGAGTTCTCCTTTAAGTTAACAGTCCAGCATATGTACTATCCACAAAAATATTTGCATACCAAATGATAAATACACAATGTGCATGTGTGCAAGCGCTGGACATTCTCAGGGTGTGCACTTCATCTCCGAGGCCCAACTGTTTGACTTGGCACAAGTGTCTCCTTTGGCTTATCACGGCTGGCAGGAATGTTTGACATTGTTCACGTCAAATTGCTGAAATGTTTAGGCAGAGGGGAAGAATTTTTGGGCAGGCTGTATTGATTGTTTAAAAGCAATTATCCTCAGATTCCTATAGTTGAACGCCTATGAGAGGTTGAACTTACTTGGGGGAAAAAAATAGTAAAAATGACTTTCTCTGGAGACACGCAGCTGTCAATTGATTCCGGCTGCATGAGTTTCTGTGTTGTGTCCCACAGCACTGCATGGAACAATCAGAGTCATGTGGACTCGCTTTAGGGTTGCCAACATTCCATCATCGGAATCAGGGACACCAGTTGGATGTGTATGGATTTTTTTAATGCCTTGTTTTGTTTGTTTATATAAGTTTTCTCGAAGGTCAGAACACTGTGTAATTTGAACATAAATTATTGTGGCAAGTGTCCATCATGTGAGCATTGAAGCAATGTAAAAATCCTTGCTGTATTAAAGTAAAAGCCATGTGCCAACAATAAAAAGCTTTGTTAGTAAACTGTTAAGAAATCAAATCATTCCCGGAGATGATTTTAACCGAACGCTGAGCTCTATGCAGGTATAAAATACAGCTCTATAAGCATTAATATGTTGTACGTTTCTTAAAGCATCTTGCAGGCTCTGTGCAACAGAGCTGGAGTACAACAGGAGGAAGCAGTACAAGGAGCCAATTGGTTCACGTGCTGACGAGAAGCATGCTGATAGAAGGAGAAAGCAAAGTGACAAATGAGGCCATCACTGTTCTGCTACTGTTTCACTTTCCAGTAGCAAACAGAAGAGAAGAGCACATAGGTTCTGGTGCAATATCCTTCATTTTTGTAATAAAAAAAACTAGATAAAACTGCACTCGCAAGCAAAGATAAAGCTGATTTATTTTTGCTTGTGAGTGCATTTTAATCTCGTTTTATTACACATGTAGCGCCCTCCTAGATAGGTGCTAGTGAGTGTATATAGTTTTTGGGTTTCTCTGCTTAACCGGGAGAACACGCTTCTGCTCGTTGCCTCCAATGACCAGTCTAGGGGATGTGTTTTTATGTTTAATTTGGAGAATTTGGATAGGAGAAGGAAATTAGTAGGATACTCCAAGTTAACTATGCACAAGCGAGGGCACTCTCTCTGTAGAGCTGTGTAGCAGATTATCTACAGAACACATACAACGCATGTATGGAATAAACAAGTCCCTTTGTAGCAGAAGGAACTCAGTGGACTTTGTATCTTCAAGACACAAGCCAGTGTCCCCTTTAGCTCACAGTCAGGCAATTTCAGGTGCTGTCTGCTTAACAGAGAGCTGTAATTGTTTGATAGAGTCTGCTCAGTGTGCTCCAATGCTGCTCATGCAGTCTTGGGGATTTTACACTGGTCCAATAGTGATGAGACATATTGGACAGTGGGTGGAAACTTAGCAGGTGAGAGCATGGATGCATATACAGCCCTGGCCAATTAGAAGGGGTATGCCTCAATGAATGCTGGGTACCTGTATTTAAGTCTGAAGAGCACATGGACTTGGGGTTCAGTTTTCCTCTCAGAGAGGTCCAGGTGGGGAGGAGGCTGCTGCCTCTCCCCAGCACAGGCTGCCATGCGGCCTCAAGTGGTCGACCTGAGGGCCTGAAACCTTGAAGCTACAACCCATGGTTCCTTTGTAAGCTGACTGAGGGAGGATGTCCACGGATCTGGCCTGATGTCACTGTTTCAGAGTGTCGCTTGGAAGTTGGAAGGAGGCTACTAGCTGTCCCTGGACATTTTTTGAGTACCTTGAGACTGAGTGTGTGTTGCTGAAATCCCCCTCTTGGCCATCTTGGTCAGCATACTGGGTGTGTGAGCTAAAGGGGACACTGGCTAGAGTCTTGAAGATACAAAGTCCACTGAGTTCCTTCTGCTACAAAGGGACTTGTTTATTCCATACATGCGCTGTATGTGTTCTGCAGATAATCTGCTACACAGTTCTACAGAGAGAGTGCCCTCGCTTGTGCATAGTTAACTTGGAGTATCCTACTAATTTCCTTCTCCTATCCAAGTTCTCCAAATTAAACATAAAAACACATCCCCTAGACTGGTCATTGGAGGCAACGAGCAGAAGCGTGTGTGCACCTGGCTGTGTGAAAATACCGTGTAACTGGCTGTAGATTAATCAGTGGGAGACCCAGGTACAAATATTCAAGCAGCTCCTGTGGGGGCAGTGTTACACAAAGATAAAGGGTTTTGCACCAGAGCCTGTGCGCCTGCAGTTTCCTGTTCCTGCTGGTTGTGAGAGCAGCAAGGTTGTGGTGTTATTGAAGATTAACCCTTTCAAGGCTGGAATCATATTGAACTGTTGGACCCTTTTTGTGCAGGTTACCTGTGGCGTTAGTACAAGTACTGGTATATATGTGTACACACTGGACTGTCTAGTAACAGGCTGGGACAGATTCAGGATGACCTGGGCACAGAGAAGGTGGGATGAATAATGCTGGCAATCAGACTGAGGCCATCTAGTGGCATAAAAAAGTATTACGCTGGACATCTGAGTTGAAACCGTATTATACAGCAAAAGCAGTTTCTTTTTTTCTTTTAATGGGTGATTTAGTTTTTACCTTTTTAGGCTGTAGTTGTGCTTTTAGGGTTCATTCACACAATATACATTGGCTAATGCAGTCTAAGTCCTATGTGTTCAGTTCACACCACTGTGCTGTAGTAGTGTATGCCGAAGAAAGTAGGATATACACTACTTTTTTTTAAATATGTGGTGATGTCCTACACTAGAAGGGGCACAAAGATGAATGAAATGTCATTTTGTGACATTGCAATGTAGATGTAGTTGGGGGGGGGTAAATATGGGAAGTGTCATTACAATGCATAGGCACTGCTCCCTTCACAAAACACATTAGCAGCCGCCTTATGCCGCTGCCACTAATATAAACAAAGTTCTTAAAATCCAACTCCTGGCAATAAAGAAAAGGTTTCCCATGCATTGGGGCTGTGCCCGCACTGCACAGGTCAACTGCTCATTTTGTCCAAGGGAGAGGAGAAAGCTGGTATACTCATTCGATCCTCCTCTCCACCAGCAATCACTCCTTCGCGATCCAGCGGTGGACTGTTCCTAATGGCCTCACATCCAGAGCAGGTCAATAGGTGTGATGACGTCAGGAACAGTCCACCGCACAATAACTTTCAATAACTGTTAAATGATACAAGCTTGACTTTGGCTGTTTAAAAAAGTAATATTTTTAATAAAAAGTATTGGTAAAATTTGATGCTCCTCTTTTCCATATCAGAAAGTTGAAGAAAAAGGTGGTTGAGGAAAAAAACATTTGACAAACCAATATACATTCACAGGAATATTAACACGATTTACAGCTGCAAAATGCAGAAGAATGTGTATGTATAGCAAAAATGTTTTTGTTGAACACCACTATGCTGTGGGATTCTCCATAGGAATTTAAAGCAGTGACAACAGTAGCCTGGCTGAACAGTTTACCCAAGTCATACCAATAGTGGAGCGTATAAATGCGCTGCAGTCCCATCAAATCGATACCTGGATGCGCTGTACAGAGCTATTCCTGTGTAGCTAAGGCTGCAGAGATGGAGGATGAGGACTGTCCTCAATTACTTTCTTTCTTTCATCTCAAAACTGAGACATCAGGGGGACCCCTTATAGTTCACCAGAGCCGCCCAACAGAGCTGTTGTAAAAAGAAAAATACAAAAATGAAACAAAAAAATAGAAACTTACAACTGCCCTACTGACACCATCCACTGCCCTACTGACACCATCTGACTGACTGACACTGTCCTACTGACGCCATCCACTGTCCTATTGACGCCATCCACTGTCCTATTGACGCCATCCACTGTCCTATTGACACCATCCACTGCTCTGGCGCTATCCACAGCTCTACTGACGCCATCCACAGCTCTACTGACGCCATCCACAGCTCTACTGACGCCATCCACAGCTCTACTGATGCCATCCACAGCTCTACTGACGCCATCCACAGCTCTACTGACTCCATCCACAGCTCTACTGACTCCATCCACAGCTCTACTGACTCCATCCACTGCTCTACTGACTCCATCCACTGCTCTACTGACGCCATCCACTGCTCTACTGACGCCATCCACTGCTCTACTGACGCCATCCACTGCTCTACTGACGCCATCCACTGCTCTACTGACTCCATCCACTGCTCTACTGACTCCATCCACTGCTCTACTGACTCCATCCACTGCTCTACTGACTCCATCCACTGCTCTACTGACTCCATCCACTGCTCTACTGACTCCATCCACTGCTCTACTGACGCCATCCACTGCTCTACTGACGCCATCCACTGCTCGACTGACGCCATCCACTGCTCGACTGACGCCATCCACTGCTCGACTGACGCCATCCACTGCTCGACTGACACCATCCACTGCTCTACTGACTCCATCCACTGCTCTACTGACAGACGCCGTTCACTGCTCTACTGACACTGTCCACACATGCTTTACTGATACTGTCCACTTTTAAGGTAGGCTAAGTTTTTATATTTTTACAGTGACATTTTATTATATTTTTCTAATTTTTCCTTAGTTTAGGCCTTGCTAGTTAAATTTGTATGTAAACATGTTTGCATTACTCTGTTAGTATACAAATGATTGCACATGGAGGGAACTAATTGTTTATAGCCCCACCTGCACAATTATTTTGTGGGGGCTTAAGAGTATATAAGTATTGTCTTTTTTTAGATCATAATATGCTATGAGGAAGGCTGTATAGCTGAAACGCATTACATTTTTACATTGTATTCATGTCATGTAGCTAATATAGAGTAACCAGAAGGGTATACCGGGTGGCCAGCTTATTTTCTGCTTTCAACTCGCTAGTTAAATTCTTAAAAAAGAGAATAGCACTGAACCCCAGTGATCTTTGATCCCTTTTATGTTGTTCAGGTAGACCTCCACCTCTCGAAGGTTGCCTACCCCTGTGTTTGGTCTATGTACAGCACAGTGAGGATTTCACTGCTACTTTTAGAAGATAATATCTGGGTTTACAAAAGCTTTTGCTGCACACAAAGTGGATTTATATCCTTTATGGCTGTTGAGGATTAGATTTAAATTATAGTTTTTGTACCCGGAGTTCAGCTTCAAAGGGATACTTCCATTTAGGTGGAATTGTTTAATATTTTTAGATGTTGCTTTTGCTGCTGGGGCAGGCATGTGCATGCTCATGTATAAGGAGGATATATAGGCTGGACAATTTAATACAATCTATATTCTTTAGGAGCAGCATGCCATATAAAGCAGAAGCAGAGGAAACCAAATATTCTAATAGGTGCTAATGCCCCATAAAATTCCAAAAATGGAAATGATACAATGTGTCGGCTGCATCTTTTTAAATCATGAAATATTCTGACACTAGATATGGAGAACACATTGTAGAGACAGCCAGTGTTTACTTTACAGTAAGCCAGTCCATAAAAGCAGCGCAGCTCGACTCTTCCACTCCCAGGGAGTTCTGGGAAATCCGAGGCGACCACACAATTCTCCGGCCCTAAACTATTTACGTCTCTTGCTGGATCCCGAATCCACTGGCCGCAGGCCAGCACCTGGGGAATTCACTCCTGCTCCGGGGACACGGCATGTCATAACAGTACAGCACACTGCTCAACATGGAACAAAGCTTAGTCTTTATCCAGGCAGGCCTGACCAGTGTCTTGTCAGCAGACTTGTCAAGGTTCCGGGATTGTGATCTCGCTGAGTCCCAGCCATTTCAACTTTGTTATGCTTATCCGTTCTTAGAGTTAAGATCTAGATCATTTATATTAAAAACTGACAGCACGTCTGCACTTAAAGAAAAACTCAGTTGTTTGTGAACGGTCTCATAATATAATCACATGATCAAATCCAGAAGATCTACATCTACCTGTAATCAGAGGCATGAGTATAAATCAAATTGTCCTAGTAGAACTTTTGAAACTGGGACTCCCAGTTCTTTCCTTAAAAAAGAAAAAATTTGCTGGTTTATGCTTGCTTAGCCCTCTAAAGAGCAATCCGCAGTGGATCACTCTTCAGGAGCGATTGACAGGCCATGAGGAGACCTTATGTTGCTTCCTCTTTTAAAGCTGAATTCCAGCCATGGTATATTTTTACATAATTAGATTGTTCCAGCTTGGATCAATGTAACTATGTATATACCATAAATACTAAAATAGTGTAAAAACCTGTTCTAGGGTAAAATTAAGATGTCGCTGCTATATGCTGTGTCCTGATACCAAACACTCAATACCTAATAAAAATAGTGCCGCACTCCAGTGCTTAAATTATACATGCAATTACACATCATTAGTCCAGTAAGTGAAAAAAAGCAAGATAAGTGACCCGAAGGAGTCCCAAAAAAAATAAAAAAACATAAACTTTAGTAATCACCCCTTGATAAGATTGGTCAACATATGCTCTTTTTAACAAAGCCAATCCAGCATCTCACAGACAGGAGGGTCCCTTCCAGGGTGGCGATCAAGCAACTCCAGCACCCAGGCCGCGACAATAAAAGCATACACACCCGTTCCAGAGCGGTACTAAACCAAATATAGAATTAAAAAAGAAACAAATAGTGTAATATTGCTCAAACTAGTATTGCTTTAATAAATAACAAAGATGCATTTACATGTCCTAAGATAGCATTAGGCATAAATCAGGCATGGCGAACGCCAACAGATTAGGCTTCTTCCAACAACAAAGATGGCAGTGGTAGCATGTGTACATGGCTCTGTCCTACGTGTTTTGTCACACCTGGTGTCACCAGGGGGCCCCTGGAAACTGGAACTCGCTGAATAACACCACTTCTTCAGTGATCTCCACTAGCTTCAGAATCCTGTGCTGAGCGCCCAGCCTGATGCCTTGTGAACACAAGAGGTCAGGGAACTTGGCATGCGTGCCGTTCAGAGAATGCATTTGTTGAATGAATACAAAGCATTCCCTGATTGGACAAGGTGGAGAGAGTAAAGGTCACTGTCCTGCCTCTCTACCTCTGCATTCGGCACCACCAGCTGTCAGAATACCCGAATTATACTTTTATCTGTTTGAATGGAGGGAGTGTTTGCCAACAGATTTCAGCCCGGCTCCTTTTGATTTATTTTTAACCCCTTGCGAACCACCAGCAGTACATTTACCGCTTGTGGGCCCCAGGCACCGCGATGTTCAGATTCAGAATACTTTATTAATCCAAAAGAAAGATTACTAAGATTCAATTACATTCACCAAGACAACACAAACATCACAATAACAAGACCCCACAACAATAAAATAATGCCAGCAATAAATACCACATAAAAGTAAATTAATACTTTAGAGGCATGCAAGTGCACGCCCTCTGCTGACCTGTGCTGTGATTGGACACAGCACGAGTTTGTCAGCAGGTTACAGCCAATCGTTTTGGCTTTATACCTGCTGATCAGCTGTAACCAATCACAGGACAGAGATCTGTGTTGGTAAACACAACACACAAATCTGGCTGGATTTCTGCCTGCTATCATTAGATGTTCAGAACTGAACTCTCTTTTTTGTTTATATATTGTCCAGAGATGGAGGCGTGGGATCTTACCAGATTTTGTCCTCAATTAACCCCTTCCCGCCGGTAGGACGTCCATGGACGTCCTAGACTTTGAGGGGTGATATCTGAATGGTGCCAGCAGCTAGAGACACCATTCAGATATCATTTTTTTCAGCTGGCGATTCTGCACACCACAAGAAGGATCATAGCAGCAGTTCAGCCGCTTGATCGTTCTTGTAGGCAGCGGGAGGGGACGTCCCCCCCCCTCCCGCCGCCATTCGGTGCTTCTCCCGTGCCGCCCGTACGATCGGCGGCAGGGAGAAGAGATCCGTCGCCGCAGGAGTGTCGTCAGGGAGATGACTGATGACCATCTGGTCACCAGTCATCTCTATGACCGTCGGAGGCCCGGGCGTGATGTTATGACGTCACGCCCGGGCCGGCTTTAGTAAACAAAGCCGTGATCACGGCTGGAAAGGCTGGGATCAGAATTTTTTTTTCTGATCTCAGTCTTTCCAGCCTGCAGGAGAGATGTGAGGTCATATTGACCCCATATCTCTCCATAAAGAGTACCTGTCACGCACCATTCCTATTATAAGGGATGTTTACATTCCTTGTAATAGGAATAAAAGTGATCAAAAAAAAAAAAAAATAAAGACACAGTGTAAAAATAAAAAAATAAAAGTAAAATAAATAATAATAACAAAAAAAAAAAAATTAAAGTCCCCCCGTCCCCGCGTGCTTGCACGCAGAAGCAAACGCATACGTAAGCCCCGCCCACATATGTAACCGGCGTTCAAACCACACATGTGAGGTATCGCCGCGTGCGTTAGAGTGAGAGCAATAATTCTAGCACTAGACCTACTCTGTAACCCTAAACATGTAACCTGTAAAAATTTTTAAAGCGTCACCTATGGAGATTTTTAAGTACCAAAGTTTGGCGCAATTCCACGAGTGTTCGCAATGTTAAAGCGTGACATGTTGGGTATCAATTTACTCGGCGTAACATCCTCTTTTACAACATACAAAAAAATTGGGCTAACTTTAATGTTTTGTATTTTTTTAATTGACTAAACTGTTTCTTTTCCAAAAAAAAGCGTTCGAAAAATTCCTGCGCAAATATCGTGTGATATAAAAAGTTGCAAGGATTGCCATTTTATTCCCTAGAGTCCCTGCTAAAAAAAATATATATAATGTTTGGGGGTTCTGAGTATTTTTCTAGCAAAAAAAATGTGGATTTTTACATGTAGGAGAGGAGTGTCAGAAATGGCCCGGTAAGGAAGGGGTTAAAGTCCCACCCATGTTTTGGATGGTTTTCTTTTTTTCTTCTGTTCAGAACTGAAATCAAGGAGTGACCCAGCCAGATGATCACATTTGGAAGACATACACTTGTTATGCACACATGTAACCCCTTGATTGCCCTCCTGATCACTCCCGTCACCCTGCCAGTGTCATTAACCGCTTGCGGACTGGCCCACGTAGATCTACTGCAGCAGGGAGGCCACTGTGCACTGGATCGCGTATCTGGTACGTGATTAGCACTTCCAGGTAAGGCATGCACGTGCCAGCCGCCCTGGCAGTGCTGTGATTTATTACAGCACAAGCCGATCAGCAGGTCCCGACTAATGATTAATCGATTAATTAATGATATCGGGTGGTAGCAGTGCGCTTTTAATCCCTAAGAAGGGGTTAACAAGGGGTTTAAAGCGCCGGCGCGCAGCACTTCCGAAGCGGTGCCCATTCATTTCAGTGGGCAGGGGCGGTGGAGGAGCGGTGTGTACACCGTTTCCGCACCGCCTCAAAGATGATGCTTGCAGGACTTATTTTTGTGTCCTGCAAGCGCACCGCCCCAATGTGAAAGCACCCAGTCCAACAGAGCAGGTACACCTGAGTCTTGTGTATATACTTTGTAGATGAGCATAAATCTCATTAAACAGAATGAACACAGAATGCAGGTCTCGTTGATCTCACACAATGCTGTGCTGTCAATGCATTGTCCCCTTCCACGTCACTTTTTATGTATATTTTTTGTGTATGGCTTAGTGAGGAGCTTTAGAACGTCTTCTTATTTTTATGGCTCAGTTTTCCTTTCTTCAGGACAAACTAACAGTACATTGGAGCCTAAATCCATGCACAGCTTTAAATGGCTGAATTTTGAAGGATGGCATCAAATATGAGTCATGAATTGCATTGCACAAACAGCTTTTTTCTCTGTAATCCTGCTGCCAAGCTGCTGACAACAAACTTGAGTCATCGGTAAACAGCTGGGAGAAAGTTGTTTCTTAGGGGGGAATATGGATCTAAATATAAGATCTAGAAAAAGCAATTCGAAGCGACCCTTTGTAAATAGAGTTTTAGGTTCATTGCTTTCATTGGTATTCTAGAATATTAGTGTACAGTGGTGGCTGTCGAATCACTCTTTGTGTTGGCCTTTGTGATGTATTTATTCTATTATTAACAGTGCATTGCAGTAAAACAGTACATAAAAAACATAATTGTCAAATGTCCAAGTAATATAGGAAATCCAAAGTCCAAATAGGAACTGTCCTTTAGGATAGAAAAGGATGATTTGGGTGAAAGTATTATGAGCATCAATCCTCTACATCAGTGGTTCTCAACTCCTGTCCTCAGGACCCACCAACAGGCCAGATTTTAAGTATTACCTTAGGGAGATGCAAACTAGAATACTGTAATGACTGAGAAGCAAATTATATCACCTGTGATGTATTTCAGTTATCCTGCAAACCTGGAGTTGAGAACCACTGCTCTACATGAATAAGCCCACCACCACCAGCACACAGATTGCTCGCTCACCTCAATATTTACCTGGGGATGATGAATGGCAGATGTAAACAGGTCCTGGCCGTTCCGGAATTCATGTGTATGGCCAAGTACATATAAAGGATAAAAGTAGAGACTAGAGTACTCCCCAGGTACATAGGATAGGATTTTTAAGGCACATTATGAAACCAACTTGATTAAAATCCATATAAAGTTTATTGATACAAAAATTTGTTCTTAAAAACATAGAAACATTCATAAAACATATATACATTCATGGCAAATGGTGTGGATCATGAATATTGCATGTATTCCTCCTTATACATGTACACCCAACATGTTTCGGGAAACTTTATAATCCCTTCCTCAGGGGCAAGGAGGATAAAAGGATCGAAGTGCTCACTGTATCTTTAAAAATGCACACTTTATTGGTTAAAACTTACAGAATCCACATCTTGATTCAAACATAAAACTCGTTTACATGACGAACGTCTGATCAGTTCATTTGGTTATTGTCGGATAGCAGCGGGTAATATCAGGGAACGTGGCTCCTCCTCCCGTATGCGTTGCGTCCTACAGGACTTCGCCAGCTGGGTCTTTTAATCTATTGTCTGACAGTGCACAGAGCAATGTGGCTGTTTTGTGTAAAAAAAAAAACAATAGCAAGTTAGCTACTGGCAATCATGCACCCTCCTTTATGCTGCGTTCACACCTGAGCAACGTGAAGTGTTTTAGCACATTTGTTGTGCGACAGTCCATTGACTTGAATGAGCTGCCTCATGTGTGAAAAACACACCAAAGAAACTCAAGTACCATTTTTTTGGCACTGAGCCAAGCACGTTAGTGTTACGTGTTTTTGTGTGTTTCATCGCACAGAAAATGCGTGACAAAATGTGCAACTGCTACCTGCATTTGGGGTGCCATTAAGAAATAGTGGCATCACAAGCTCAACACACGTTTTTGCGTGTTTACGGTAACGTGGGCAGAAATGCATGTTTCTTTTCACAGTTCCATGTCACTCAGGTGTGAATGCAGGATGAACTCTAGACGGGAATAAAAGACCCACATTGATCTGTAATCATTATTACATCATTAAATGCATTTTTAAGTACTTGAATGTGACCAAGTATAAGCCTATTGCATAAGCAGAGCTGGAGTGTGAGAGGAAGAAGGAGCCAATCCGTTCATGTGCTGATGAGAAGCATGCTGAAAGAAGGAGAAAGCAGAGTGACAGGGAGGTGAGTTCATCACTGTGCTGCTTCTTCTTTCGCTGGTTAGGAACAGAGTGGGATGGGTACAAGGCTGTCTAGGTTATGGGTGCTCAACCTGTGGCCCTCCCGCTGTTGCGGAACTACAAGTCCCATGAGGCATTGCAAGGCTGACAGTTACAAGCATGACTCCCAAAGGCAGAAGCATGATGGGCCTTGTAGTTCAGCTGCAGCTGGAGGGCCACAAATTGAGCACCCATGGTCTAGGTTAAAGTGGAACTCTACCCAACCCCCTTGTTGTTTTTTTCTCCTGCTTGCCTGATGCTTGTATGTCCACAGTTCAGATTCTCACCCACACAGTGGACCCAGTGTTGTCCTGCTGAGAACCTCTTCTAGGTCCTGCACCACCCTGTTCCCCTGTGATGTCATTGGGAGACTGTTGTCTCTTTTGGGTTCTGGAGCCGCGACCTGATGATGCACCACTAGGCCCACTCCCCTCCTCTGTTAGTGAATGGGATGACACACTGTTCTCTGGATGCTTCTTGGGATTTGCACATCAAATATCCTAGGAGGCATTGGGGGCACTGACATCATTCGCCTAGGAGAATGATGGAGGATGGGGGGACAGGATGAACCTTCTACAATAAAAAAAAAAAAAAAGGACCAATATATGTGCAGCAGAAGGATGTTGGGGAGCGGGATAGAGGGGAACCAACTTCAGTGAAAGGGAGAAGATCAGCTTTAGCGGTAGTAAACCCATCCATTTAACAGTTTAAAAGCCAGTTCCATTTCCGGCACGTGCCGGAAATGTAACACTCCCATTGGTTGGGCTCTAAACCAAACTGCCAAACCATCCAATGGCTGGTGTCATAGCTGATCACATGTGCAGCATCATGGCAGTTGTAGATTAAACAGAGGCCAAGATGGCAGCTTCTTTGGCTGAAAATGATAGGAGGGTTTACTACCACTTTAAGAGGAAGTGGGTTGAATGATGTTGGCATCAGACTGAGGACATCTTGTGGCTTAAGAGAAGTACTGCAGGGGAGAGCTTCAATAAATACTAGTTGCCTTTTAGTGGTCTATTAATTGTTATTTTTGGCTGGATGTACAATGTACTGAAGATATCACGCATAACTTTAATTTGATATATCACTTGTAAGATCTTATTGCTTTTTTCTCTTTATTGCCATGGCAAAAGTGATGGATGTTAAAGAAAACCATCAAATGAAAACCATTAACCACTTCAGCCCCGGCAGGATTTCCCATGTTAGGACCAGAGCACTTTTTGCGAATTGGCACTGCGTCGCTTTAACTGACAATTGCGCGGTCATCGAAATTTGCGTCCATTCCCCCCCCCCCCCCCACAAATAGAGCTCTCTTTTGGTGGTATTTGATCACCTCTGTGTCATTTCTGATCACCTCTATAAACAAAAAAAAGAGCGACAATTTTGCAAAAGAAAAAAAACAATATTTCTTACTTTTTGCTAAAATACAAATAAAAAAAAAAAAAGATATATATAAAAAAAATAATTTATTCATCAGCTGTGGCCAATTTCTTCATATTTTTGGTAAAAAAAAAAAAAATCGCAATCAGTGTTTATTAATTGGTTTGCTCAAAAGTTGCCGCGTTAACAAACCATGAGAATTAATTTCTGGCATTTTTTTTTTTTTTTTACTGGTAATGGCGGCGATCTGCGATTTTTATCGTGACCTTGATATTGGGGCGGATATTTTTGACACTTTTTGGGACCAATGGCATTTATACAGCGATCAGAAATTTAAATATCCACTGATTACTGTATAAATGTAATCGGCAGTGAAGGGGTTAACCTGGGGGGCGCTCTAGGGGTTAACTGTGTTCCCTGGGCGTATTTCAACTGTGAGGGGGCTGGGCTGTCAGAGGCATAAGAGATCTAACTGATCCCAGTGACAGGGTTCAGTAGGTCTCTTACATGTCGCCTGACAGCGCGGGGAACCACCATATTTACATCGGCGTTTCCCCGTTTTTCTGCTGTGGTAAGCAATCGCAGCTCGCCGGCGGACATCGGGTCCACCCGAGCCACGGGCACACTAGTTGCGCATGCGCGAGTCGCCGTTTAAAAACGGCAGTTCGCGGGATGCTGCCACTCTGCAGCAATAAATGTACACGAGCTGGTCGAGAACAGGTTAAAGAAAACCAGCTTGTTTAAAAGTCCACAAAGTTTAATTGCAGAAGTTTAATCCCAGAAGCTGGGTGAAGTATTTTTTTTTCTTTTTGCAATACCTACATTTCTAAGCATTTTTCTAAGTGATTTTAGGGAGGGGTAGGGGGGTTTCAGTACAGCTGATTTCATGGAAGCTTTGCTTTAATAGACATGATGCTCAACTTGGCATGATAGGTATATATGAGCTACCATTGCTGACCATATACTGAAAATGCATGATGTGCTGCTATCATATTAATCCTCTGACTTCAATGCTGTGTCATTGCAGAAAAATATAAAGATTTGGCTTTAGATACATTTTAAAATTGACCACAGGAGGTTATGAGTAAGATAAGCAAGTTAGACGAAGGGGATGATTTGGAGACCGTTTTACAACTTTTACTCAGCATCCCTGACCTCTTTTATAAATTGAGTTAAACTATAATAATTTATATTCTCAGATTACTGGAAGGTTATTGAGGTGATTTGCAGAGGACAACCAGTATAGGTAAATTTGCATTCATATATATCAGAGCGTCCTTGTACATCATCAGTATTGGCGTACCTGCTGACCACCCACAGTGAGCGGTAGCCATTTTGCATTCTGAACATCCCTCCAATTAAACCACTGAGGCATGCGTTACCTTGTGTAGGCGTCTACTTAGTTTTCAAGGAAGTCCACTCGTTAAAATAAAACATGTATTTTAAGTAATTGGGACAATTAATCATTTTTGCAATTATACCAGAGAGCCAAGTCATCCATTAATTAGACATGCTTACTCAGGTACAACCGGGAAAAAAAGAAAAATTGATCTACGTTGTAGATAAAAATTAGTTCCCCTTATGTCAGAATTATCTCCCAGAGCAAAATTGTATTGGTAGTTAGAAATTGCTTGGGCTTGTATAAGTCAGTGAACAGGGCTGTCTTGTTTTGAGACAAAAAGAGGAAAGGGGCTTTTAACGGAACAGATTTTGATGTTTGTGCAGCTGGGTCTCAGAACAGGTATATGAAGTCTGGGGACCTGGTTGTATACTCCTACAAATGTTGTAAGCAACTAACCTGGATTCCCTGAGATTTTTTGTGGATAGGAAGAGATATGTAGAGCAGTGGTTCTCAACCTCAGTCCTCAAGTACCCCCAACAGGCCATGTTTTCAGGTTTTCCTTTATTGTATAGAGAAGGATAGGTGTTTTTTAGAGTCCCTTAGGTCCAATCAACGAATGTTGTAAACATCCTCATATGTTGGTCCAGGGGTCTGAAGTATATGGACAAGACTCTGGGTCGACGTGTTTGTAGTTTTAGACAAGGCAATTTTCGGGGAAAGGAGAAAAACAGAGTTTTGTTCTGTCGGGACAAGTGACTGAATATGTTCGGGTTCGTTAAAGATTGATGGTTATGTTAAAACGAGACCCTCTATTAAGACTGTATTCCCCTTGATTAAAAATAGATGTTGCATCTAGTTAAAAAGAAAAAAAGGGCCAACATGGACTCATTCGTACAGATTAATTACCTACTGAACCGAGAGACCATATTAACGTTT
>BLSH010158756.1:755295-765916 GCA_018402905.1 Glandirana rugosa | reverse complement strand
CTCTGCTAAAAAGTAAGTTTCCAAGTCTAAGTAATTTTCTAGCAAAAAATACTGATTTTTAACTTGTCAGAAAAAGGCTTTAAGTGCTTAAACTGACCTCATTTGCAGACCGAAGTCCAACCCTTTGATCTGTAAATGAACAGAAAGATTCAATGTTTCTTTTTATCTCTCTATAAGTGCTGAGCAATGTTGATAAACATTGCCGGCTGCTTTTTTTTTTTTTTTGACCGCTGTGAGCAGGGAACTGCTCTGCACTTGTTACATGAATCATGCAAATTCTGGATTAAGATCGTGTGGGGGTTTAATCAAGATCACAATTTTTTTAATGATTAATCGTGCAGCTCTAGTTTGTCACTGTTGTGAAAAATACTGCCAAATTGCACTCATGACATCACTAGATCCTGTTGCAGTGGTGCAGCTTCTTATGTCACCTCTATGTAAATTCAAAAAAATTGTTCAAATGGTGCACAAAACTGTTCATTTTTTTCACCATACTACTTTCTCAGTGGAAACAAACTTAATACTTAGTGGCACAGTCCAATGTAGAATGCAGAGACAGAAATACACTGTGAGTAGCTGTACTGGGGACATGGAGACAGAAAAACAGCAGTGCACTGATCTTTCCCTGTGTAGCGGGTTGTGTCAGTAGAAGTCTGACCACTCAAGTACAGACAGCTTTACTCCCAAGTAGAATGCACAGAAGCAAACATGCTAGGATGGATGCACTTCCATGCTATGGTGTGGTCAGTTTGAAATAGAAAAGAAGAGGAACTGGCATGACCACCAGATATTTCACCCAAAGGAAGCAATACAAAGAGAACAGGATACTTTCTCATACAAGTACATGGTATAGCAGGCACATATCAGGAATATGAAATGTTGGGCTAACATACATTTTAAGTTTCCATGTCCGGCAATAATCTGTCAATTTCTGCCTTCTAGTCTTAGCCAATAAAACAATGCCCTCCTATCCCATTAACAACTTTTCCAGAATCCATCCCCACAATGTCAATTTTTTAAAGATCTTATTTTACCATGGTCTTAACCTCCAGGAACTGGTTGAAACCAATCCTTAGGTTTCAAACTGATTTGATGGTCAGTCCACTATGTCTAGATTTGTCTGGGATATTATTAATTCTGAGTGTGGGACCAGAGCTTTTTGATGTTCAGATTCTGCATCCTAATTTCTGTAAGTCTATATACTGTTTGTACTATAGCAATTGTATTAATACATTTTTTTAGGTGTATTTTAGTTCCAGGTCCAAAAACTAGATTCTTTATCTCTCCCTCTATCTAACCCACTGTTTTTCAAACTTTTTTTAGTCAAGGCACCCTTTAAAAATTATGGACAGTCTCGAGACACCCCATTCTAAAATGTAAAAACTATTCTAATCATTATACATAATGCAGCAACATCCACACAAGTAGGTACACCAACAAGGCGATTTATTCTTCCAAAGCAAATACACTTTTGCAAAATGGTTCTGACTAGTGTTCCAATGTTTCTCTTCTCCCGCTGTTTTTCTCCATCACTCAGCTAATGTCACCCCAACTCTAATGGAGATGGGCAGGGGAGAATCAAACAAGGATGCTATGCAGGCAACTGACATCCTCCTTATCAACTGATGATGCCATTGGTTGTTATGATGGCAGCAGCTAGAAGGTTGTAACGGTGCACAATAAAAACCTGTGGCTTTGTGTAACTAAAAGGAAGGCTTCATCCACATGTCTGCTTGTATACAATTTTTGGGCAATTTTTAGCTATTTTGCCAAGGCACCCCTGGAGAAACCTCAAGGCACCCTGGTTGAAAAAGGCTGATCTAACCTATACATGGGTCCGTTTTCCCTCTTTGATGTCCTTTTCCCTAGCATACTATTATTTACTACCATATTTCAATTTCAGTGATTTTTCTACAGGTTCAACTTGGTTTGCTCTTTGCTTCTTCAAAAGGGATGCTGGCATCTCACTCACTTATTCCATGAATGATGATGAGGATTTAGAGTTCTGAACCAGATCTTTAGTTGCCCCCCTAAAAAAAAAAATGTGATATTTTTTATTTGTATCTGAATCCTTTTAATAAGAATCTCTATCATTAATCGCATCCTTCGGTGAAATGTACAGTATTAGTCTCCTTGGAGTAATGTTGACATATTCACCATAGCCCAACAAGTATGAATCTCCTTATCATTTTTTTTTTTAAGTGCTCCCCAAATCTTCAGTTTGGTGATTATTCTGTAATATTTTAAATACCTCTTAACCAATCTTAACAATCCTTTTGCTTACAAACTCAAAAATTGCCATAGCTACAACCCAAAACTCTATTAAAGTGTTTATAAAACCAGGACCCTGCATTCGCTATATCTGGTCTCCTACAGAACACAGAAATACAATTATTTTTGTCAAATATAAACTGCTAAATACCTTTTCTCATCCGCAGTATATAGCAGTCTTGTGACTTCTATCAGTGTCTGGTTAAAGCTTATAGAAGTAGTTTTCATTCTACTCTGATTGTCCTATGAAGCTGCAGGGCCCCTGACCCTCTGTCTGAACAGTGCTGATTGGCCATGGGCTGATCACATGCACCCTTAAAAAAAAAAAAAAAAAAACTCTCTAGCAGTACACAGCAAACTGAGCATGTGCAGAGTGACTCCAAAGGCTCTGTACTACCAGCAGACGAATTGGGGACAGTGGAAGAAGGGGGAGATCAGAGAAGATAGGATCAAACCGCCTTTTTACACAATGCAGAGGATTAACTCCTTAGGTTCCACAGTGAGTATAATAAGCATGCTTTGCTGCATATACAGACTGATTTTACTGTTGTGGGTTCAGCAACATTTTAAATACCTCTTAACCAATCTTAACCATCCTTTTTGCTAACAGACTCAAAAATCTCCATAGCTGCAATCCAAAACTCTATTAAAGTGTTAGTAAACCCAGGACCCTGCATTCACTAAATCTGGTCTCCCACAGTACACAGAAATACAATTATTTTTGTAAATATTAACTGCTAAATACCTTTTCTCATCAACATTATATATCAGGCTTGTGACTTCTATCAGTGTTTGGTTAAAGCTTGTAGAAGGAATTTTCATTCTACTCTTATTGTCCTATGGGGCTGCATGACCCCTAACCCTCTGCCTTGACAGTACTGATTGGCCCTGTGCTGATCACATGCACCCTCCCAAAAAAAAAAAAAAAAACTCTCTAGCCATACACACCAAACTGAGCATGTGCAGAATGACTCCAAATGCCCTGCACTGCCGGCAGATGATTTGGGGACTGTGAAAGATGGGGAGGATCAGAGAAGAAAGGATCAAACCGCCTTATTACACAATGCAGAGGATTAACTCCTTAGGTTTCACAGTGTATATGCAGCATAGCATGCAAATCAATATAGATTGATTTTACTGTTGTGTGTTTAGTAACACTTTAGAGTTATAGCCCCAAAATACTCGTTTTGTTTTATAAAATGGTAAAACTTTATATAAAAAAAATAAAATTCCTGTCCCTGGAAAATAGAAAAAAGCTTGTAACTAAGTGGGCAGAATGCCCCTTGCAGGCAGCAACAGCTGAGCCAGGAGTCTTGTCTGTACTTTGTACAAAATGAAAATGGGAAATTCCACTGAAAAATATTGAAGCGACAGCTCTGATTGTCGAATGTAATACTTTAATAGATGTGTTTAATCTCTTGGTACAAAGATGCTTAGCAAACTCAACCACCTTCAGCTCTACATTTGCTTCTTTGACGTAGAGCTCTCTTTGCCCTATTCATGACCTTCAAATGAGCAAGGTTTTTCTTCTAAAATCATGAAATTGTGAAGGTGCACGGCTTCCATGGCAGCCTCAGATCAATAGTAAAGTTAGACGCAGGGCACTGGCTCAGTGATGAACTATCCATCAGACGGTAATCCACCTTATTTGTCGCAGCAGGTCAATGTGACAGTCTCACTGTGACCTGCCACAACACATAAAATGGATTAAACTCTAATGGAAACATGCATCATATCCAATATGCAGCCTCATTCTCTATATATTCAATTCATTTTATGCATTCAGCTTAAGATAAGCATCTTTAGTGGAAATGTATCACCTCAATAAATTGATTAATTCAAAAGGGGAAAGATATGAAAATGATCACGCTGCTCAATGCCTCCATTTTCAGCTTAAACATTTTCACTTTATGCGTTTATCACATGGTGCTAAATATACACCCAGCAGCACTGTATATGGGATTTGTCCTGGATAAGCTGCACAATATTCATCTTTTGTTTTTGTAGCACTTGTAGTCTTTTTCTTCTGTTTAGTTTATCCTTGGAAGAGTCACTTCAAAGTAAATGCAGTGCCCGTAAATGTATAATGGTTTTGTGGATATTTTTTTTATTTAGTATATTCAGGGCATTAAAGTGGAAGTCTGCCTGGGGGAAAAAAAATTAAAGTCAGGCGATACAAATACTGTAGCTGTTAACTTTTAATACATGGATACTTACCTGTCTAGGGAGCCTGCAATGTTGACACCCCAGCCGATCTCCGGATCGGCTCCCGGGTGCTGCCGCTGCCATTCCTGGTAAGGGAAACTGGCAGTGAAGCCGAATGCGCTCTCTAACTGGCCTGGCGGGGGAAGGAGGAAGGGGGCTGGACTTCCGAGGGATGGCGCCGCAGTGCAGTCTCCCGGAAGTGGGGAAGGGTACCTGTCAAAAACAAATACCTGTCCCCCCGTCCGGAGAGGTGCCTGAGGGGGGAGGAGGCTGATAAGTGGAAGTTCCCCTTTTGGGTATAACTCTGCTTTAACTATTTATTTTTTTTAATGAAATTTTGTATAAGATTTTATAGATAATTTTGTACTGCCCTTTTAAGGCCTCATACACACGGACGTTTTTTGACGCCGGCGTTTTCTGGCGTTTTTTGCAGCTCTCCATGTTAGTCAATGGCCCCATAAAAACGCCGACGTTTTTGAGCTGTAGATGGCGTCGGCGTTAGTGAGCTGAAACTAGAACCCACGGCCAGTGCGTTCTGAGGCTGTAATGTTTTGGCATTTTTTGACGCCGACGCCACAATATGCCAACAAACGCCAACAAACGTCACCTAATATTATACTGGCGTTTTCCGGCGTTTTTTGACGCCGACGTTTTTAGGTTGAAAAATAGCAGAGGGATGATTTTTTTTAAAAAACGCCTATTGACGCCGACGCTCACTAACGCTCAAAAACGCCGATGCATAACGCCGAAAAACGCCGACTTTTTTTCCTTGAAGTCGGGCCCGACGTTTTGTTTATTTTTTTTCGAAACGTCTGTGTGTATGAGGCCTAAAGCAGCAATTTAGGAAGCTTCTTTATCTTTTCACTTCTGTTTTTAGAGTCTAATAGTACAAGGTGATATTTGCACACATAATTCATTCGGGACAGCTGAGCCCAACATTTCAGTTAGACAAACATCAACAGCAATGTTGGCTGTCTTTTTAGCTAACCCATAAATGCTCTTAGAGTCCTTTGCACACATTATATATTTATCAGTATAATGAAGATTATATATAGCCAAAATGACAGATAAAGATGTTTTAAAACATTTAAACCAAAAGCAAAAACATCCAAATCATGACTATGTACAGAAGGTCGGCACTCCAAAACTCCAATGCAGTACATTTATTGAGAAGTGCAGAGATGATACAAGAACAGCAGACGCGTTTCGGCGGGACAAACCGCCTTGGTCACAGCTAACAATAACACTAAAAATCATGACATATATAGGGGAAAGTGAAGTGGAGAATCTCCGCCCATTGAGTTCACTCCATCGGACCAGCAGTAAGGAAGTGACAGCTGATCTGTAAAAAATAATTAAAGATGTTGATGAAGTGAACAGATGGGCAGTTCATCCACTTGTGCAGTGAATTAAAAACAAAAATGGGCAATAAAACATGGAATATAGGCACACAAGTCCTTGGCTTGAGAGAGCAGAAATACAGCAAGATAAGGGCAGGAGACTCAAGAAGCGCAGGCATGGAAATGTACGTCCACAGAACCTTCAGCTAAACATTTAGAGAGAAAAATCTATAGTATCAGCTGAATAACAATCAAACATCAACTGTCCTCTCATTTTATCTGGGGCCCCATTTAAGAGGTTTCTACTCACTTCCTGTCATGGTGACAACATTGGAGGAAACGCGTCTGCTGTTCTTGTATCATCTCTGCACTTATCAATAAATTAATTGCATTGGAGTTTTGGAGTGCCGACCTTCTGTACATATTCATGATTTGGATGTTTGAGGAACGTCTTGGTGTGTGCACCCGCCAGGTGGAATTGGGTCCACCTTTTGGATCTAGTGCTTGTTCCCTGTTGAAGTACTGCACACCTGTTATTGCTTGCAAAAGGAAAAACAACTAAAATAAAATTGACCGGAAACTATTATAGTTTTTCTTTAGTGAAGGGAAATTACAACCCAAAAATATCTGGACATGTTTTAACTATGAAAAAAGTAAATCTGCTGGGCTAAACCTGAACATAATATTAAATGCTTGAAAAACCTTTTCTCAACTGAAAAACAGGCATTGTACCTCTTCAATTATATACAGGCGGTCCCTTGTTACAAACATCAGACTTACAAACGGAGGGAGACAACAGGAAGTGAGAGGAAATCTCCCCCTAGGAAGGGAAATTCACTCCTGTAAGAGTCATTATGGGAAAAAGGAGTCTCCACTGAAGCTTTATCACCAAGGTTTGTTTCCACAACAACCTAAAATGTTCAAAATCCAATTATCATTGGGACAGGAAGTGATGTGAAATCTTCTGAACAGAAACATAGACAGCAAAACAAACATTACAGGGGTGTTGCCCCTTCCCTATGCTATCCAAAAAGCCTTAAAAATAGTTTTTTTGGCTGAAGCTACACTTAAAAAATGTACCTGTTCCCACTTACAAATAAATTCAACTTAATAACAAACCTACAGTCCCTATCTTGTTTGTAACCCGGGGACCGCCTGTATGAGTTTGGGAATTAGAGTTGTGTTAGACTCATGTAAAATACAATATTTTATTAATATCTTCCTGAAAACCATAAAATGTATTGGTTAAAATCATCCGAAAACATCAGTGCCTTAGTTTACACAAAACCTTTCTCTATTTTATCCTCGAGAAAAAATAATGAATAGAAATATCAGTCAAAAGTTTTAGAACACCCTAATTTTTTCCAGTTTTTATTGAAATTTATGCAGGTTAATGTCTCAATGTACTGTGAAAATAAAGCATAGAATAAATAAACAATTGTACATAAAGAAATCATGGAATGTGTTGCACCCGTAGGTTGCTTTGCTTTCACCTTTTTGCCCAGTCTGGAGACTACTGGCAATTCAATGATTTGAAGCCTACTGTCTTTTCTTTTAAGGTAGTTCTGACACAGCCTGGAGGTATATGTTTCGGGTCATTATCTTACTGTAGGACCCCTGACCAACTATGCATATTCCAGAGGGTATTGCATGGTGCTGTAAATGCTGTGTAAGTAGTTTTGATTCAGGTGCCACTCACCTTTTCAATGGCGTCAAAAAACATGCGTGATGAACCAAAGATCTCAAATTTTGATTAATTGGTCCATATGACCTTCTTCCAATCCTCAGTAGTCCACTGATGGTGCTTTATGGCCCAGGCAAACCTCTTTTTTCTTATTTTGCCAACCTAGCAATGGCTTTCTTACAGCCACTCAACCTGTCAAACCTGCAGCTTGAAGTCTTCTCTTCACAGCTGAAACTGTTATCCCGTGAGCCGTCTGTCAACCAAGCTGTTGACTCTCAGAAACTTGTCCTCTGATTTTGCATTTTTCTCACCATTTTCATTGCCATTCTCGCCAGAGCAATATACTACTTTCTGCAGTACAATACTTTTCAAATATTGCTTAAGAGGATGTAGTAATACAGTCTGTTTCAACAATGCTTTTATACAGACAGTTTCCAAGTAATCAACTAGAGTTGGGACACCTGTAAGAATTGTTAGTATAAACCAGGGATATGCAATTAGTGGACCTCCAGCTGTTGTAAAACTACAAATCCCATCATGCCTCTGCCTCTGGATGTCATGCTTGTGGCGGTCAGTCTTGCTATGCATCATGGGATTTGTAGTTCTGCAACATCTGGAGGTCCGCTAATTGCATATTCCTGGTATAAACATTCAAGGCTTACTTTACTTACATTGCTGCAGAACAACTGTAAGTTGTTTACTTCTTCCCTGAAAAAGGCCTTTTTGTAAAACTCTGAAATGTACATTATTTTTCAGGTTTTCTTTTTACCTCTTGCAGTTTACTGCTTCCCTTTGTACAATTTCAGGACTTTAACTGTTTACATTTCAATAAAAACTTGAAAAATGAGGGTTTTCTAAAACTTTTGACTGGTAGTGTATATACTATAACCATATAAACCTTACACTATATACAGTACATATATAACTGTATACAGTGTGCATATTTTATATATATATATATATGTGTATGTTAACTCCTTGCTGTCACACAGAGGGAAAGGAGTTCCACAAGTGCAGTTTGAATGGGCAGTATGCAGTAAATGTTGAGGAACTTGGAAATGCCTTAATCAGATTAAGGTAAAATATGTAGGCCTTCTGATATGAGCACTACACAAAGATTTCCTGGATAGCTTGGATAATGGCAACAGATAAAGTAAACCGCATTCCACCCTATAAACCAATTCGGCTAATAGGCTAAAGCCTTTAAGAGACACCCTCTTACAAAGTTGTTGTTTGCCAAAATCCTAATATTTTTGGAGGAGCGGGCCATGCACGTTGTCAATGTCTACAAATATCACTCCTGAGTAGACACTCTTTGATGCCTACTCTGCCTTTGCTAATTCATCATTCCGTGCCATGTTAATGATTACATGTCTTCTGTATTTCCGGATGGTATAGCTTCAACTGCTGTTTAATGCATTGATCGTTGCTTACATCAGGCAAGACTGTCTTAGAAAGGCTTAGAGGGCTTTTTAAATGTTCCTTGGCAAGGAGGGTGATTAATTTAGATCTAAATGTGTTCCATAAGCTGAAGTCCTCAGGAGGATGTTATCTCCTGTAATGACGTAGATATGTCTATATGTAGAACGCTGACCCATGAAAGCAAACCTCCGGTAATACTTTTGGGAAATGTTGTGATTTCATAGACTGCTGGATGAAAGTAATGATGTAAATTGCAATAAATTATGAAAGGTTCTAAGCTGTTTTGGTTATCGGGACAGTGTACCCAGAGCTCATGCTATATACCAGATTGTATAGGCTAGGGCATTGGGAGTACCCTCCACTTTTTTTAATCCTTTGAGAATTCTGGTGGTGAGATCTGCCAGCTTTGATTTCTGTCTCTGCTGCTTCTATCTCTATTTCCCATATTTTAAAGGGAGTATTGAGAAAAATATGGAAGCTGCCATTTGCTGATCTTCTGAAACTTCTATTTCCTTGGCTGTCTCTGGGCTCAATACGAAGTTGTGAAGTCCTTGAATAGTCAGAGCTCATCTGCATATATTTGTTCCAGATCAGTGACTGACAAAACATTATATCAACATAGCCACCAGTCAGTGTGCATTTTCAACAGACACATTTTAATAAGGCTTTCATAGTAAATTTAATTCAGTACAAATATACTAAATACAGGTAAATGAGGCAAACGGTGGGCATACTTCGAAACTAAGACAAAACATTTTTTTGGTTTTGGATATAATGGACACGGGTCAGACTTTCTATTGGGTTCTTTATATTGCTGTCTGCCCCCATTAAGGGGATTCACCTGTGCCAGCAACTGATGTCATTAAAGCGGAGTTCCACTTAAAAGTGGAACTTCCACTTTAAAGGAATGTGACCCCCTTACATGCCACAGTTGGCATGTCATTTTTTTGGGGGGCGGGTCCACTTCCTCTCCTAGAGCCGCGGCTCCGGAAGGAAATTCACCCCCTCTCCCCCTCAACGATCTTCTGGGACACGTCACAGGTCCCAGAAGATACGCCGGGCATTCACAAGGCACTGCGCATGCACAGTGCGTGCCCGGCTTTGAAGCCAAAGCTGGGTGCCCACACTTATGATGCCAGCGCCGCCAAGGGGAGGGGGGGGGAGAGCGAGCCCTCGGGGACTGCATCGCTGGAGCGTGGAACAGGTGAGTGTCCGATTGTTAAGTCAGCAGCAAACTTTTTGTAGCTGCTGACTTTTAATTGGGTGAAACTCAGCTTTAAAGTGGAACTAAACAATTCAATCGTTTATAGCCAAAGAAGCTGCTATCTTAGTCTCTGATTGATCTGCAGTTGCCATGCACATATAATCAGTTATGACCGCAGCCATTTGATGTGTTACCACGTTGTCACCGCGTTCGGTAGTTTACCGACGCCAGTATTGACTAATATACACGTACCGTTGACGTCTAGTTAGTCTCTGATTCTATCGTCGAAGAAACCGATATTTGCTAACTTAACAAATCAAGGTGAAATTTCGACTCAAAGTGGGTTAATTTTCAGTCGTCGATGTTTTTCAAACGACGACTGAATTGTTAGCCTGTGAGTGGACAAGGTGCGAGGTCGCTACGTCAGGGGCTCCCGAGCGAGAGGGGGGGGGAGGGGAACCGCCGCGACCGTAGTATTCACACCCGTGGGTCGAA
>BLSH010158756.1:714219-747533 GCA_018402905.1 Glandirana rugosa | reverse complement strand
GTTAATATCACCAACCATTCCCATTTTATTAAGGTGTATCCATATAAATGGCCCACCCTGTGTATATGTGTATATATATATATATATATATATATATATATATATATATATACACACACACACGTTTGCATGTAAATGTGAGTACTGGGGTTTACATGCATACAGCCGTGTACATTGGATATTGTAATACATGTCTTTGGGCAAAAATAAGCTGCAGCTGTGGCTTCCTGGCACCATAACTACAGCCTCCATGTTCTCTGTATGCTCATATGCCTTAGATATGGCCATGTGCAAGAGCCCTGTTTTAAAACTGTTTGCTAGAACTCAAACCAAATGGTCAAGTCAGGGTTGCTCTATGTAATGCGTATAGTTTAAATAATGCTATACACGTGATGCATTTCTTTTTTTTATGTTTTGCAGGTGATATCACACAGAAAGGTTATGAGAAGAAGAGATCAAAGTTAATAGGAGCATATCTGCCTCAACCGCCAGGTATGTACAACATTGCATCTTTGAGTTATGGGGTTGTGGTCTTTAATCAATCAAAAATCATGCAGTTGGGCAAGAGCTCTGTCTTTGCACATGAATTTATAAATCATCTACTTTTGAGTTATACAAACTTTATATCCTTGGAGAAAGCCACCGAAAAACTCGGCCACCTCCATTATATCATACCCAACAGTTATTACCTTTTGTAAAGACAAATTAAGAAAATGGGATTTGACTATTGAGTATTGTAAATCTTGTTTTCCTGTGCGACTCAGTGCGGTGCAATTTTCAGCCCACTCATTTGAAAAGGCTGGAATCACACTGGATTGCGCCAAAAACAGTGCATGCTCTACTTTTCAAAAATGCACTGCACCAGATCACATGGTACTGCGGGGCCACCTGATCCAGCTCAAGCAAATGCACTGTGTGCTGTATAAGCTGGCAGCGTGAACAGGGAAAAGAGTGGGTTCTGAGCAAAGGAGGTAGCACTCATACCAGCATCCAGGCTACCTGGCAAGCCTCTCTGAAGCTGCTGCTTGGTGCACACTAATGACCTAAACCACCCCCAGTCCTACAATGTCAGCCAGTCCCACCACTATGACATGACCCATCGTACTGCAGCGTTAGGCAGCTCCCCTCCCTACTGTCACCCAACCTCCCCCTCACTTCAAGGCGGCCCCCTACTGTATTGTCTATGAAGCCCACCTCCTGAACCGCATCTGCAGCTCCCCCTTCTCTCATCATCCATCAATCCCCCACCCCATTTCTCTCAGCATCCACTGTGTTGCACCTCCACTTCTGTTAAAATCTACCACACCTGCAGCCCTTCTTTTATCCACATTCAGTGTGCCTGCACCCCCTTCCCTCACCAATCATTATGTTGCACCCGCCTTATCTTAGCACCCACTGTGCCTGCAACCCCTTTTTCCTCACCACTCAATGTACCTACATCCCCAATCTTTCAGCACACTGCACTTGCAGCTGCCCCATTCCCAGCATCCATTAAGCCTGCAGAGCCTCCCTTCTCTCCGCATCAACCCTGCCTGCAAACCCCCATCTCTCACCACACTACCTGTCTACACTACCTTCTCTCACCACCATCACTCCTGCGCCTCCCTTCCAGGATGGATAAAAACCAATAATGAGCAGGGCCCTCTGATTCCTCTTGTATCAAATTGTGATGTAACTGTACTGTCTGCCTTCATTTTGTAAAGCGCTGTACAAACTGTTGGCGCTATATAAATCCTGTATAATAATAATGATTTTTTTTTAAAAATGAATAAAAAATCTTTTTTTTTTTTTTAAATCTGATTTTTTTTTTTTTTTTTTTTTTTATCAAATTTATTTTAATAAAATGCTTTTGGAGTAAAAGTCTATCTAAAGATAGTTTTCTAATTAACCACTTCCCACCCGACCTATTGACAAATGACGGCCCGGCGGTGGATTTGTTTATCCTGACTGGGCATCTATTGACGTCCTCAGAATAACCCGCAATCGCACGCATCGCGGCAATCGGTGGTGCCGTGGGTCAGTCTGACCCACCACATTACCGATCAAGGTAAAAAGCTTCCATCTGAAGCTTTTTACCATGTGATCAGCTGTGACCAATCACGGCTGGTCACAGTGTAAACAGGAATGAACTGGAGGCAACCCAGGGACCACCATGGAGCCCACTCTAGACCACCTGATAAAAGGTATACAGTGCATTGTAGGAATGGCACTGTGCCCATATGTGATGCCTGCCAGTGCCATCCCTAACAGTGCTGTATACAGTGCCATGTACCAGTGCCACCTATCGGTGCCTGTCAGTGCTGCTTATCAGTGCCTGTCAGTGCTGCTTATCAGTGCCTAATCATCAGTGCCACCTTATCAGTACCACCTCATCAGTGCCAATCTGTACTGCCTGATCAGTGCCCGTCAGTGTAGCCTCATCAGTGCCCATCAGTGTAGCCACATCAGTCAGTGATGGAGAAAATGTACTTGTATACAAAATTTTGTGACCGAAACAAAGAAAAACTTTTTTTTTATTTGTAGCACAAAAAATAAAAACCGCAGGGGTGATCAAATACCACCAAAAGAAAGCTCTATTTGTGGGTACAAAAATAATATAAATTTTGTTTGGGTACAGCGTTGCACGACTGCGTAATTGCCATTCAAAATGCAACAGCGCTGAAAGCTGAAAATTGGTCTGGGAGGGAAGGGTGGTAAGTGCCTAGTATTGAAGTGATTAAGATGCAATAATAACTTTGTTTTCTCAGCATGAAATTGAGCTTAGTTCTGTAGCATGAGGCTGCATATTCTGCAAAATTTACATTTTTTGGTAAACTCATTCAATGAATCCATGTAACATGCGCTGCATTGATGCATTCACACAATTTCACAGTAACCATGAGATGAAACAAAGTTCAGGGATATTCCTTTATCCCATTCTTTTGCAAATCTATGTACACTACAAACTGTATGATTGAATCAGTTCTGATATCGCTCTTTTACTAACCTGACAGCTTATTATTCTAAATAGGAAACCTTCATTTTGTTTGCAAATATTAAAGATTCTAACTACCAGCAAGAATAAGTCCTTACATTTAACTGCTTCACCCGCAGAAGGATTTCCCACTGTAGGACCAGAGCACTTTTTGCGATTTGGCACTGCGTCGCTTTAACTGACATGTGCATGATCGTGCGATGCTGTACCCAAGCAAAATTTGCATCCTTTTTTACCCACAAATAGAACTTTTTTTTTTTTTTTTTTGGTATTTGATCACCTCTGCGTCATTTCTGATCACCGCTATAAACCAAAAAAGAGCGACAATTATGCAAAAAAAAAATATTTCTTACTTTTTGCTAAACTACAAATCCAAAAAAAAAAATATGTATTCATAGGTTTTGGCCGATTAATATTGTTACTCATTTTTTTGGTATAAAAAAAATTGCAATCGGCGATTATTGATTGTTTTGCGCAAAAGTTGCTGCGTTTACAAATCATGAGAATTAATTTCTGGCGTTTTTACATTTTTTTTTTTTTTACTGCTAAATGTGGTCTGCGATTTTTATCGGGACTTTGATATTGGGGCGGACATGTCGGACTTTTTTGACACTTTTTTGAGACCAATGACATTTATACAGCGATCAGAAATGTAAATATCCACTGATTACTGTATAAATGTCATTAACAGTGAAGGGGTTAACCTGCAGGGGGCAGGGAAGGGGTTAACTGTTCCCTAGGCGTGTTCTAACTGTGAGGTGGCTGGGCTACCATGGGCATAAGAGATCTAACTGATCCCAATGACAGGGATCAGTAGGTCTCTTACATGCCCACTGATAGAGCGGGGAACCACCATGTTTACATTGGCGGTTCCCCGTTCTCTCTCTCTGGCAGGTCATTGCTGCTCGCCAGCAGACCCGTATCCTTCAGAGTGCGGCGGGCACGAGAGCGCGCCAATGGCAGTGCACTCCCGCCCGCTATCTGTGCATGCGCGGATCACCGCTTGTATACGGCGATTCGCGAGACAGCGCCACACTGCCACCATACATATATGGTACGCAGTCGGCAAGTGGTTAAAGAGCACCTGTCATTTTACATCCATCATGGCAGCGCCTGTTAGCGGGCATCCACTCACCTGCTGCCGCCACGTCCCTCACCTTGTTAGGTCACTGCCGCATCACCAGCTGTCCCATTAAAGTGAATGGGACTGTCGGTGAGTCAACAGCGGGTCAGTGGAGGAGCCGCCGTGGGACAGAGATGACAGTTCTTTAAAAGTTATGATTTAAATCAAGTCTTTTTACTAGCGATTTAAATCGTGATTTAAATCCACTTAATCTAAATCAAATCCATCTTGGTCCATTCCCCATGACACCTGCCCTCCCTCTTCGACTACTGCACCTCTGGATGCTTCATTCTAACTAGCGTGGCCCTGTGCCTGTGCACGCTCCCTCCCCCGCTTTCACCAATGCACCTTTTCAACCCCCCACCCCACCTCTCACCCAATGCCTGCACATATACATTATATATGAAAAAAAATGCATAAAAAATACATGTCTTCAAATGATTATAATTCCCCTTAGATTAGTCATTGAATAAATATCAATTTCTAAACGTGTAAGCCATATTCGTTATGCCTGAATGTATGCAGAATTCAGGCAGTACTCATAGACTCTGCCAGCATAGTGTTTATGCAGCCTGAATTAAAGCATTAAAGCATGTAAACAGTAGTAATGTACAAATTATACTGTACATGGTTCTTCCACACATTGGGGTTAGCATACACAGCCTAGTAAAATCTTTTATACCCAAACAGGAAATAAGCAAATTCATAGTCCTGCCAGGATATAAATTGGGCAGATAAATACTTACAGCTGGATTTTCCATTTTTGTACATTTTCTACTTGATTCTAACCTAATCATTGGAATAATCTTTCCTACATAAAAATAATTATTGCCAATATGTTTTAATGTCATTTCAATGTATAGATTGTAATTGTATTTGTACACATGGGTAGCCATATTTGTTCATTACATAGGTAAGGGGGAATGGTTTGCATCATTCTTGACATTGCTGCACAGTGGTTGCACAGATTGAATATACTTGGGCAGCTTCATTCACAAATACCCTCTTGGTTGCTCTAAAATAGCATGGCAACAGAATAAAGCCTACCCTTATCCATGTCTTAGTAGTGCTTTTGCGAAAATCTTTTTTTTATTCTCAATCAAATCTTTATATTTAATGTGATAACAAAAAAATAGAAAAGCAAACCAGTAACAAAAGTACATAAAAAAAATATTTAGGGCTTCATTCGCACTATTAAGGCCCCTTTCACACGGGTGCCCCAAACAGGTCCACCTGTCAGTTTTTCAGGCGGACCTGATCGGAGCCTCCATTCACCCCTGTGGAGCGGCGGATGTCAGCAGTGACATGTCTGCTGACACCTGCTGCTATCCAGACAGATTATGGTCCTATTTTCCATCCATCTGGACAGGCGGTCCATTTTCATCCGATCTCCCCATAGAGGAGACAGTGAGCACAGTCTTCACAGTGAGCAGAGACGGACCTTGCATCCGCCTGCTCATCGTGGATCAGCGTAGCGGAGTCCGTCAAACAGACAAGCCCATGTGAAACGGCCTTAGACTCCAAAGTTGCGCAACTTTGGATGGGTGCAACTTGGATAGGACTTTCGCTTTGGCCAGTGCTAATGAACAACTGTTGCATACTATAAGATTCAGGTACGACTTTCATGCAACATTTGATGGTTAATATTGAAGTCTTTGGCCCTCAAGTTGCATGAAAGTGGGACCAAAGAAGTGCATGAACTACTTTGAAGTCGCTGCAACTTTGAAGCTGCACATATACAGTACCTTGGAAAAGTATTCATACCCCTTGACATTTTCCACATTTTGTCATGTTACAACCAAAATCGTAAATGTATTTTATTGGGATTTTATGTGATAGACCAACACAAAGTGGCACATAATTGTGAAGTGGTAGGAAAATGATAAATGGTTTTCAAAATTTGTTACAAATAAATATGTGGGGTGCATTTGTATTCAGCCCCCCTGAGTCAATACTTTGTAGAACCACCTTTCGCTGCAATTACAGCAGCAGGTCTTTTTGGGGATGTCGCTACCGACATTTTTGCCCATTCTTCCTTGCAAAATAGCTCAAGCTCTGTCAGACTGGGTGGAGAGCGTCTGTGAACAGCAATTTTCGAGTCTTGCCACAGATTCTAATTTGGATTTAGGTCTGGACTTTGACTGGGCCATTCTAACACATGAATATGCTTTGATTGAAACCATTCCATTTTAGCTCTGGCTGTATGTTTAGGGTCGTTGTCCTGCTGGAAGGTGAACCTCCGCCCTGTCTCAAGTCTTTTGCAGACTGTAACAGGTTTTCTTCTAAGATTGCCCTGTATTTGGCTCCATCCATCTTGCCATCAACTCTGACCAACTTCCCTGTATCTACTGAAGAAAAGCATCCCCACAACATGATGCTGCCACCACCATGTTTCACGGTGGGGATGGTTTGTTCATTGTGATGTGCAGTGTTTGTTTTCTGCCACAGATAGCATTTTGCTTTTACACCAAAGAGTTAAATTTTGGTCTCATCTGACCAGATCACCTTCTACATGTTTGCTGTGTCTCTTACATGGCTTCTCACAAACCGCACGGGACTTCTTATGGCTTTCTTTCAAAAATGACAGATTCTCCCACCTGAGCTGTGGATCTCTGCAGCTCCTCCAGAGTTACCATGGGCCTCTTGGCTGCTTCTCTGATTAATGCTCTCCTTGCTCAGCCTGTCAGTTTAGGTGGATGCCCATGTCTTGGTAGGTTTGCAGTTGTGCCATACTCTTTCCAATTTTGGATAATGGATTGAACAGTGCTCCGTGAGATGTTCAAAGCTTGGGGTATGTTTTTTATACCCTAATCCTGCATTATACTTCTCCACAACTTTATCCCTGACCTGTCTGGTATGTTCCTTGGCCTAAATTACGCACAGGTGGACTCTATTTACTAATTTGGTGACTTTTGAAGGCAATTGGTTCTACTAGATTTTAGTTAGGGGTATCAGGGTAAAGGGGGCTGAATACAAATGCATGTCACACTTTTCACATATTTATTTGTAAAATATTTGGAAAAAAGACCCACAAGTGTGAATGGAGCCTAAACGTGAGCCATGCAACAATAAGTGAAAATATGTGCTCACCAAAAACACAATTAGACCCCTGCACCTGCAAACCGGGGCAGCAAACTGAGACAGAATTTCATATATCTGGGACAAATTTAGCACTTGAAGATGAGACCAATTTTCTCTCCACAATTAAAGCAACCCTGTTCACAAAGTGGAAGTCCAGGCTATCCCTAACTTAAACCTGCTACCATCCTCTTCTAAATCCTATTTCAGCCATTGCCAGTGATCTCTCCTCTCCTCTGAAGCCGGCCGCTGGGCAGATCACATGACCGGACCTGAGCGTCCTTAGAATAGGTAAGTATATGCATCTCGATCGAGGTCTGTGCCCATCTATACCAGCTCTCTCCCATTTGGTCCCGCTGTTAGCCATATTCTTTGATGAGGTGCAAGGGGTGGTGCCAAGCCACACTATTTGTGTCTATAGTTGCAGACAGCACCGCTCAGGGGCAAAAGCCTGCAGGTGTACCATGATAGAAAGCAGCTTCCTGTGGTGGCAAACCAAGAGGAGGAGGAACCAGGAGCGCCAGTGGGGGACCTGGGAGGAGCAGGTTCAGGCTGCAATTCCATTACTGTTTATTTTTTAAAAATTTGAATATAGCATTTACAATCACTTTAAAGCGGTTGTAAAGTCACTGATCACAAATCCTGGCACCCCCTCTGCAGCAAGATATATAGTGCAGTGTATGTGTTTTTTAAAATGAATGCAGCTAAATACCTTATTTTATTGCACCACAGTGCAGTCACAATACCTCCCGGCAGTCTCCTTCCCAGATCTGAGGACTACAGTGGGAGGGCAGAGATTCCCCTGATGTCAGCTGGGAGGACAGGAGAGTTGCAGGAGGTAACGTGACCGCATTTCAGCGCCAGTAACGGAGGGAATTCCAGGATTTGTGATCAGTGACTTTACAGCCGCAGTGGAATAGCAGCGGGAGAGGGGAGGGAGGAGATGGCTCACACACACAGACTGCCGAGCTGACAGGCAGGGAGGAAAGGGGAGAGACTGCGGGATGACAGAGGCACGTAAACTGACCACAGTATCATGGATCAGCAGCCATGATTACTGTAGTCAGTTCACATAATGGAACACAGGAACAGGCAGGATCAACCAGGTATTTTACAGCATAAAGAGGGACAAATTACACCACGCAAGCACTTTGCTGTATATCGTGCTTTAAAGGAACAGGATAATTTTTTTTTTTTTTTAGGGTTACAACTTCGGAATAGCCTGGAATTTCACTGCAAATATAAGGGTAAATACCTTTTCCTACTGCCTCTGCCACCAAAAAACCCTCTTTTGAAAAAAGCGAGTTTGGGGTGGAGGAACTTGACTGGCCTGCACAGAGTCCTGACCTCAACCCAATAGAACACCTTTGGGATGAATTATAGTGGAGACTGAGCCAGGCCTTCTCGTCCAACATCAGTGTCTGACCTCACAAATGCGCTTCTGGAAGAATGGTCAAACATTCTCATGGACACTCCTAAACCTTGTGGACAGCCGTCCAAGAACAGTGGAAGCTGGTATAGCTGCAAAGGGTGAGCCAACTCACTCAGGCGTTTTTTAAAAAAAATCAGTCCTCTGCTATTTTTCAACCTAAAAACGTCGGCGTCAAAAAACGCCAGTTAACGCCGGTACGGCGTTAGCGAGCGTTAGTGAGCGTTTTGCCGATTGGCGTCAAAAAACGCCAAAACGCTACAGCCTCAGAATGCACTGGTCCTGCGTTCTAGAAACAGCTCACTAACGCCGATGCCCTCTACCACTCACAAATGCCGGCGTTTTTAGAGGGCCATTGAATAACATGGAGAGCTGCAAAAAACGCCGGCGTCAAAAAACGCCTAAAAACGCCCGTGTGTATGAGGCCTTAAAATTGTAGAAATGCAAAAGAAAATGTGAAAGTCATATCAAACTTACTCTACAATAATCATACTTGAAAATGCACTACACCAATCCCTTTAAAAATGATGGTCTCACTAGTTTCTGGTTCTCTATACTGTACTGTATATGTATAATATGCTAAATCCACCAGGAAGAAGATGACGCAGATGATGTGGGTTTTTAACAGTAATACATAGAAAATTTATCTTGGTCAGTGACTGAGCATTTGGTATAATAATCAAAGGAGAAGTACAGCCAAAGCTTGTTTGACTGTACTTCTCCTGTGAATCACAGGAGTGCAGTTTGTTCTGCACTCCTGTGATCCATTTTCAGCTGACAACGGGCTGAACCCCACTATTGGCTGACATCACAGCTTGTCCTGGTTGGGGAAGGATCACAACTGTATCATTGGGATCCACCCAGGAGCCTTGTACAGCACCTGGCTCAGCTTCTTAGTGAGCCACTATGAGACTGAGCCAGCTGCCCCTGCCACCTCCACAGCCCAGCACTCCAGTGAGCGTGGGGGGGAGGGGTCAGGGAGCAGAGCAGACAGCGGTGACTGACAGTCACCAGCTCTGCTAAGTGTGGCAGGGAGAACTGAGCAATCAGCAGTGTTTGTGCACTCAACTGTCACCCTTAGAGATGGTGGGGGACAGATCAATGCTGCATCCACCTAGTTTAAAAAAAAAAAAAAAAAAAAATATACTCCTCTTTTAAGTGTTAGGAAGGGAGAGCCAACTCATTTTAGCCAAAAAAGATATTATTTATCTGCATTTTACCAAAATGAAAATGTCAGATTTAACTGGACTAAATAAAGACTATTCCCTGCTAAGCAAGGACTTTGAGAAGATGAGGTCTGGTGTAGGTCTTCCCCAGTAAAATGCACACTAAAGTAATAATTGTTATTATTTCCCTAGGGGTGGATCAAGCATTGCCTCCGGAACGTAGAACGCCCGTCACCCCCTCCTCTTCCTCTAGGTATCATCGCAGGCGATCCTCAGGTTCACGAGATGAACGCTATCGATCAGGTAAGATGTTTGGTCAGTTTTTGGTCTATGGATAGTTTGCTTTATTTGGCTGTGCTGCAGAGCATATCACATAGACAACGATGATGTACATCGGTACTCAGTGTGAGTGTCTCGTACGGCATCATGTGAGAACTGATAGCGTGTCGTGATGATCGCATGTTCTTTATTTGCTAAGTTGCAAAGGCTATTTACACTAGAGATAACATTATAATTCTACCACATTACAAAACTCTGGTTTGGCCGCATCTTGAGTTTGCCATTCTGGTCACCAGTCCTCAGGAAGGTTGTGCTGGAACTGAAGAGAGTCCGGAGAAGGGCAACAAAGTAATTAGGGGACTGGAGGATCTTCGTTACAAGGAGCGTCTGCATTCATTAAACTTATTTTCATTGAAGAAGAGACGCTTAAGAGGTGACATGATAGCAATATACAAATATCTTAATGGTGACACTAGCATAGGGAAAAAAACAATTCAATATCAGGTTGTGTAAGAAGACACAAGGCCATTCAGTGTAGTTGGAGGAGAAGCGGTTTAACCTTAAACTGCGCTGGGAATTATTTTTGTACCTTTAGGGCGGTTAGGTTGTGAAACTCTCTTTCACAATCAGTGGTGGCAGCAGGAAGTGTGGATAATTTCCAAAAATGTTTAGATGGGCATCTTATTGAGCACAATAAACAGGGATATTGGAAATGGTAAAGACATAATTATACACACACCCACATGCTCCTGCTGCTCCAAGATGTGTCGGCACTTGGCTGCATGGTCTTTATAGTATGGGTTCAAGTCCAGTCACAACTGTAATGATTCAAGTAACCAAGATCCGGGATGGCTGCACACCCAACTAAAGATCCAAAAATAGCCTTTATTGCATTTCACACTATAACCGTGCTTTCTCAAAGCAGTGAGAACGCACTGTTATAGTGTGAAACGCGTTAACTTCTCCCCTTCCCTGTCTGTACATCTGTGTTGCTTTTATATGCAGTATTACAGTAAAGGCTATTTTTTTGGCTCTTCAGTTAGGTGTGCAGCCATCCAGATCTTTGGTACTTGACACACCCACCCAGTTTGAACTGGATGGACTGGTGTCTTTATTCTACCTTACCAACTATGTAACACATCTGCGCCACACAACTGCCGTAGGAGGATTTGGTCAACACTTTACTCCCCAGAAATGTTCTACTTTTCGGATAGAGTGGGATAGGATTAGAGCCCTAGTTCTGTTTTTAACAACTATTTGGGACTCTGTCAGGGAGATTTGCACTCCCTGTGTGTACAGAGCTCTGGATAGTGGTAAAAACTAGGCATGTTCCGAATGAAAAAATTTGTTTAGTTCTGTTTTAGATGGATTTGTTAAGTTAGAAATGTAATTTAGTTACATTTGTTATACTAGAATGATTCATTTCTGTAATTAATTTCCTTTTTGTTTAGTTTCTTCGATTCGATTTGAATTTTTCATCTGTATTCAAATTGAATTTGAATCCAACATTTGAAAATTAGTTAGGTACTTCTTGTTCATAAACCGTTAAATATTTGTAATTTTATCAGATAAAAATACGTTTTCGCTATATGAAAGCCTCCATTATGGGCCCAACAGAATATGTAACATGAAATTATAGGTAAGTTATCATTATTATAATTTATAACAATTGTTAAACTACAATAGTATTAACGTCCTGGACCCCAAACACCTTGATGTTGTTCATGAAATACCACTAGATTCTTCTATTGGAAATGATGGCAGCAACTTTATGCGTTGTATAAAAATGTAATTACTACTGTTAACATGAAGGTCACATGATCGAAGATACTATCTTTTTGTGTACCTTAAGACACACATGCATGAGTATAGTCATTACAAGCATGTTATGCCTTCACTTGTGCTCAAAATCCACTGCTGCCAGAATAGGGTTTGGGGGGGGACCAGGAGCATTAAAATGAGTATACAATACATATACAATGCCATTTAAGAGTTAAATACTGGTAATGGATTGGATATGTACTGTACAATAGATTCCGATTTTATATTTGCTACAATTTATTTACAGTAGATCGGTTCCACTGCATTTAAAGGCAGCTCACCTTCTCATCATCAAGTAGTATAATCTATGAAAATGAGGCTCCATGCATGCTGTAAATGGAGGTTTAAGGGGTTTGGGCATTTATTTCAATTGCCGCTGAACTCAAATAATGTTATCTTATGTGTACATGTGCTCTGGCTCTAATCACGTGCTTAAAAAAAATAATCCCCCACTGGAATCCATGCATCCGCAGGTAGATTAGGGGGCTGGACGCATGGAAGGGGGGCAGCGCCCCTAATGGACGGGCTGCCAGTGTTAGTGGTAGGTTATTTCAAGTTGATTAATATGAAAAAAACAATAACTTTAATTTGTATTGCCATATGAGGATTCCCAGAATGTTTTTTGGTGGTTATACAAAAGCTGAGGAAGCCCTGTCAGTTAACATTGTCCCCTCCCGTGTGGCCCAAAGGGAACACAAATGTTTTGATGGAGTTGGAAATGTCACATTTGGCCCAAATTTGCTAAATTTTTGATTTTCTCCTATGTATGACCATATCTATGGAATGGTAAGTCTACCCTGTAACAGATTTGGCCATTACTAATGAGGCCTACACATTATATGATGATCGAAGGGGAAATGCTCAGAACGATCATAAGATTTTTATATGTGTGCACACAATTTTTTTAGAGGCAATTCAGACCTTCCAAAAAAAAAAAAAAATTACTAAAGGAGCAAACTGCACAATTTTTCTTGTTACTGAACAGAACTGACGATTTTCGTGTAATGTTGTACTGGTTTCATACAATAAAACCTCACATGAGAAATCTTGCGCATGATTGGAAACAAAATTACAACCCAGAAGAACATGTAGCCATTTGTAACCACAAAGTAAATATCATAGGCATTATAATAATAATGTATAAAAATATGTATATGACTATGTATTCCACAATGTCCTTTTAATAATTGTGATGAGAGTCGTGCAGCAACATGTTAGTCTTCTTGTTTCTGTCATCCTATGGAGCAGTATAGAGCAAAAAATAGGTTCTACCTTATTTGACTAGCACCCTTGGAATTAGCGCAGCAAATATTTATTTTTTTGACCATCCCTGCTTGGTTTTGATGGTCTATCATCAGTGCTCAACCTGTGGCCCTCCAGCTGTTGCAGAACTACAAGTACCCATGAGGCATTGCAAGGCTGACCAGTACAAGCATGACTCCCAAAGGCAGATGCATAATGTTTTGCAACAGCTGGAGGGCCACAGGTTGAGCACCCATGGTCTAGTTTAATCCTTAAAGTGGTTTTAAAGCCTAAACATTTTTACCTTAATGCATTCCTTGGAGGCAGTGAGTCTTGTTGTCTGTGTCAATGGACACAGCAGCAGGCTTGGGAGCGTGCATGCACAAGTGCCCCCATGGGAAGCTGCTTCCCATGGGGGCACTGGACAGGAAGGAGATGCCAGGAGCACCAGCGGGGGACCCGAGGAGAAGAAGAGGTTCCATTACACAGAGCAGGTAAGTACAGACATGTTTATTTTCTTTAAACATTTTTTACCTTTACAATAAATTTAAGAGTTTGCTTTACCTACTTTGAATGTACACCACTGTTTGTCATTCTCAAGCTGTGTCTCGCTTATGTTGCTGTTAGATTACATTTGCTATAAAAGTACTATGGCTGTACTCTTCTCTATTTGTACTTACAGTAAAGCTGGAAATAGATGGCTTGAATCTTGAGATTTGAACCATCTATGGGCAGGATGATTGTACCCAAGTCGATCCATTGATCAACTTTGGTACAACCAGCATATTGGATTTTTCATGTGATTATTGCCATCTACTATAACCGCTAGTAATAATCACTGTGAGTTCTCCCGGTAGAGATGGCTCCCCGCACCCTCACCAGGAGAACTAAATAGCTTTGCGGGAGGTGTTCCCTTATCCAACCCGTGGTTGCAGAAAAGAAAATTGCACCATCTATGGCAGGCTTAATAAAAGCATTGAAACAGAAAAAAGGGTCCTGGGTTAAAAATGCATCTGTGTTAATCTGGACACAAATGATGCTAAAATTAATTATTCACCAGAAATATTGACAGTTTAGTTTTTGACGTGTTAATTATCTTTGCTTTTAAAATATGGGTCATTCAGAATATGTGACATGTTCTAAGTTATAAAAGAAATATCTGACTTCAACATTTTGCTGTCTCTATGTGCATAGACAAGTCAAAAACCAAACATTTTATTGATTGAAAAACAAAAATGGCGCATAAGATTGTGCTATCATTTGTTTCATTTTTCTAAACAAAATGCAGCACGTTGGATCAGCATACTAATGATGCTGAAAGCGAATGACCAAGAATTTTCGCATAGTTTTCGACTCGTCTATGGCCCGTTTAAGAATACTTTTAAAAATATATATTTTACTTGTTTATGTGTATCAATTTAAAAAATGCAGGGTGAGCGAACAGAAGAGAAATCTAAATATTTCAATACCCTTTGGCTTCAAAACAGCATCAATTCTTTTAGTTACACTTACACACAGTTTAAGGAAATCAGCAATACCACCCAAATCTCTGAAAATCAAAAAGCTCATCCAAATTTCAATTTGGAACGAAACGAACTGCACGTGTCTAGTAAAAACTTGATAGTGGTTCTAATCCTACCCCAATCTATCCAAAATGAAAAAAAGAAAAAGGACGTTTTGGTGAACATACACTATATTGCCAAAAGTATTGGGACACCTGCCTTTACACACACACATGAACTTTAATGGCATCCTAGTCTTAGTCCATAGGGTTCAATATTGAGTTGGCCCACCTTTTGCAGCTTAACCGCTTCAACTCTTCTGGAAAGACTGTCCACAAGGTTTAGGAGTGTGTCTATGGGAATATTTGACCATTCTTCCGGATGCACATCTGTAAGGTCAGGCGAGAAGGCCTGGCTTGCAGTCACTGCTCTAATTCATCCCAAAGGTGTTCTGTCTGGTTGAGGTCAGGACTCTGTGCAGGCCAGTCAAGTTCCTTCACCCCAAACTTGTTCATCCATGTCTTTATGGACCTTGTTTGGCAACTGGTGTACAGTCATGTTGGAACAAAATGGGGCCATCCCCAAACTGTTCCCACAAAGTTGGGAACATGAAATTGCCCAAAATGTCTTGTTATTCTGATGCCCTAAGAGTTCCCTTCAGTGAACTGAGGGGCCAAGCCCAACCCCTGAAAGACAACCCCACACCATATTCCCCCCTCCACCAAATGATTTGGACCAGTGCACAAAGCAAGGTCCATAAAGACATGGATGAGTGAGTTTGGGGTGGAGGAAGAGTCCTGACCTTAACCCGATAGAACACCTTTGGTATGAATTATAGCGGAGACTGCGAGCCAGGCCTTCTCGTCCACATCAGTGTCTGACCTCACATATGTGCTTCTGGAAGAATGGTCAAATATTCTCATATTGTTGTATTTTTGTTGTATTGATTAATCTTTAGTGAATTTTGTGGTTTTTGTGTTGTTCCCATTACTAAAGTTGGCCAAAGATCTGCACATGTGCTGGAGTTCAGTGATCCCCGACGCATAGGCACAAACCTACCTACCTACCTTCTCAGTCTTCCTTAGAATGTACCCTGAGCTGCACATATGCAATTCAGTGTACATTCTGGCACTGGTCATACAGTGCCTTAAAGTATTCATACCCCTTGATATTTTCCACATTTTGTCCTATTGCAACCAAAAAGTAAATGTATTTTATTGGGATTTTATGTGGTAGACCAACACAAAGATCGCCACGGCGAGTAGAAATTGTGGCCTGGCGCCTAGGCTGTTGTCAGCCTGAGTAGCTAGCATAGGGGGGAGCAGCCAGGCACAACATTGCCAGACGGCTGGTGTTCGTTTTCTGATGCCGAGGGTGGGGAGGGGCGGGTTAGTTGCGGAGCTGTAGGGTAGTAGGAGAGGCGGGCCGTAGGAGGAGCAGAGCAGATAGGGGCGGGATGGAGCCCCTTTGCTTGAAGCGTTCCCTGCATGCATCTCTCTCCTTCCTCCCGCTGGCTATGGATCTACATTGCATTCTCCAGGGAGACACCTTGCGGAAGGAACTGGCGACTCTGAATGGTCACAGCAATGGCCCTGGGCCAGACACTACCTCACCGAGGATTCCCTTACTGTAGGCTCCGGTTCCCCCCCAGACGGGCTCGGAGTTGAGTCTGAGCAGCCTGAGAGCTACTACTTCCTGGAAAGCTGATGTGGCCACCTATCAGTGCAGCCTCCTCAGTGTCCCACCGGTGCAGCCTCCTCAAGTGTCCCACCGGTGCAGCCTCCTCAAGTGTCCCACCGGTGCAGCCTCCTCAAGTGTCCCACCGGTGCAGCCTCCTCAAGTGTCCCACCGGGGCAGCCTCCTCAAGTGTCCCACCGGGGCAGCCTCCTCAAGTGTCCCACCGGGGCAGCCTCCTCAAGTGTCCCACCGGGGCAGCCTCCTCAAGTGTCCATCCGCACATTAATGAAGAAAAAAAATTACTTTCAAAATTTTATACCAGGTTTTTTTTTTTCTTCAAAATTTTCAGTCTCTTTTTCATGTATTTAGCAAAAAAATAAAAACCCCAGTGGTGATTAAATACCACCAGAAGAAAGATCTAGCTGTCTCAAAAAAATGATAAAAATGTTATATGGCTACCGTGTTGCATGACGGCGCAATTGTCATTCAAATTGTGACAGTACTGAAAGCTGAAAATGGGCAGGAAGGGGGTGAAAGTTCCCACTAGGCAAAAGGTTAAAAAAAAAACTGGCTCCTAATTTTTTTAGCTGGCTCTTAGATTCAAAGCAAATTTGTCAAGCCCTGCAATAGACGCACTCCTAAACCTTGTGGACCGCTTTCCCAGAAGAGTTGAAGCTGTTATAGCTGCAAAGGGTGGGCCAACTCAATATTGAACCCTACAGACTAAGACTGGGGTGCCATAAAAGTCCATGTGTGTGTAAAGGCAGGCATCCCAATACTTTAGGTAATATAGTGTACACTTAAATATACAGTATCTCACAAAAGTACACCCCTCACATTTTTGTAATTATTTTATTATATCTTTTCATGTGACAACACTGAAGAAATGACACTTTGCTACAATGTAGTGAGTGTACAGCTTGTATAACAGTGTAAATTTGCTGTCCCCTTGAAATAACTCAACACACAGCCATTAATGTCTAAACCACTGGTAACAAAAGTGAGTACACCCCTATGTAAAAATGTCCAAATTGGGCCCAAAGTGTAAATGTTTTGTGTGGCCACCATTCTTTTCCAACACTGGAAAATACTGGGCATGGAGTTCACCAGAGCTCCACAGGTTGCCAATGAAGTCCTCTTCCACTCCTCCATGATAACATCATGGAGCTGGTGGATATTAGAGACCTTGCGTTCTTCCACCTTCTGTTTGAGGATGTCCCACAGATGCTCAATAGGGTTTAGGTCTGGAGACATGCTTGGTCAGTCCATCTCCTTTACCCTCAGCTTCTTTAGCAAGGCAGTGGTCATCTTGGAGGTGGGTTTGGGGTTATTATCATGTTGGAATACTGCCCTGCGGCCGAGTCTCCAAAGGGAGGGGATCATGCTCTGCTTCAGTATGTCACAGTACATGTTGGCATTCATGGTTCCCTCAATGAACTGTAGCTCCCCAGTGCCGGCAGCACCCATGCAGTCCCAGACCATGGCACTCCCACCACGATGCTTGCCTGTAGGCAAGACACACTTGTCTTTGTACTCCTCACCTGGCTGCAGCCACACACCCTTGACACCATATGAGCCAAATAAGTTTATCTTGGTCTCATCAGACTACAGGACATGGTTCCTGTAATACATGTCCTTAGTCTGCTTGTCTTCAGCAAACTGTTTGAGGGCTTTCTTCTGGGACAACAGCCATGCAGACCAATTTGATGCAGTGTGCAACGTATGGTCCTAGCACTGACAGGCTGACCCCCCACCCCTTCAACCTTTGCACCAATGCTGGCAGCACTCATACGTCTATTTCCCAGACACGACCTCTGAATATGACGATAAGTATGTGCACTCAACTTCTTTGGTCGACCATGGCAAGGCCTGTTCTGAGTGGAACCTGTCCTGTTAAACTGCTGTATGGTCTTGGCCACCATGCTGCAGCTCAGTTTCAGGGTCTTGGCAATCTTCTTATAGCCTAGGCCATCTTTATGTAGATCAACATTTTTTTTTTTTTGCAGAGTTTTTTGCCATGAGGTGCCATGTTGAATTGCCAGTGACCAGTATGAGAGAGTGAGAGCAATAACACACCTGCTCCCCATTCACAACTGAGACCATGTAACACTAACGAATCGCATGACACCGGGGAGGGAAAATGGCTAATTGGGCCCAATTTGGACATTTTCACTTAGAGGTGTACTCACTTTTATTACCAGTGGTTTAGACATTAATGGCTGTGTGTTGAGTTATTTTAAGGGGACAGCAAATGATACAAGCTGTACACTCACTACTTTACATTGTAACAAAGTGTCAATGTTGTCACATGAAAAGATATAATAAAATATTTATAAAAATATGAGGAATGTACTCACTTTTGTTAGATACTGTATCTGTTAGGCTTTGGTGCAACAGCATACATGAGTCAAGGCCATCATTGAAAGGTAAGTTATTTGAAAGGTTGTATTATTATTGGGTGATGTTCTTTCTATTTACAGATGGTAATTAGTGAATACAAGGGTCATTTGTATTCTCACTTGAATCTTGGCAAGCCTTATGTATTTTTTTTTCTAGATCCAGATTGTAATTCATTGTGAAGCTTTTCCTTTGTGCAGGAGCTTCCTGTAATAAAGACCAATTGTTGCTGTTCTCTCTCCTTGTGTAGGGTGACTGGTCTTGTGTCCGTCCCTCCTGTAGTTTTCTTCAGGCAGCCTGTAGTTGGTGGATCTGCTGGGTCCCTCCCACAGCTTTGTTCTTCTGCTCTCTGCATAGGCTATCCACAAAACAATAGTGGCTTATGAGTAATATAATTAAATGAACATTTTCTTGCCTAGGGTTCACTTTTAAATACGATTGTGTTTGAAAACCGTGGAGTATGATAAATTACAACTCCAGAAAAACCATTTATTTCGTTTTTTTGTTTTTGTTTTTTAGAGATTAGACTTTCTGTCATGATTTAATTGCGATCTGTGGTGGAGCCTCTGTCAAATGTCATTATTGTCTGTGTCCCAGTTTGTAGATTTCCTATTAAATCCTGATGTATCGGGGTATGTGGAAATAAAAACCTGACAGAGGTTCTTACTTTTCCTCCGGTTCCCCAAAACGAGGACATTTTTTTTTAAGCCGAGCTAGCCCATCTTGATTTGAATATGCCATACAGTTTTAAGTCTTAACTGTAATAATGTCAAAGCTTTATTATAATAATGATTCTACGGTTGCAGATGTTCACACAGAAGCAGTCCAGGCAGCCCTTGCTAAACATAAAGAAAGGAAAATGGCTGTACCAATGCCATCAAAGCGACGCTCATTGGTTGTACAAACCTCTATGGACGCGTACACACCTCCAGGTCAGTAGCAGGTTACATCACTGTGGTCTTTTTTTTTAATCTCTTGTTCCCTGTATTGAGATTATTAGACCAATGTGTATTAACTTTAACTGCGTTTTGGATAGATACCTCTTCAGGGTCAGAGGATGAAGGCTCAGTACAAGGGGATTCCCAGGGAACTCCCACCTCAAGCCAGGGGAGTATAAATATGGAGCACTGGATCAGCCAAGCAATCCATGGATCAACCACATCAACCACTTCTTCCTCCTCCACACAGAGCGGGGGCAGCAGTGCTGCACACAGATTAGCAGATGTTATGGCCCAAACACACATAGGTGGGTACTCTTTATGTTACTCCGCAAAATCCTTTAAATTAAATAAACTGCTTATTGTCATCAATATCAGAACCTTATTTGACTTTGAAGCTCTCCCAAAAAGGACGGTCAATAAAAGTGCTGTTACCGAGTTCAGGAGTAGACCCTTTTTCAAGCTGGGCTCACATATGTGCGGCTGCAGTTCCCAGCATGGGGTCCGGTGTGTTTCTGTTCACCGGTTTCAGTGCCAATCAGGTCCAAATTTTTGCCTAAATTCGTACCTGAACCGAGCCCAAACACGCACAGTAACCTTTTGGAATGCGGAGCGTGGCCACCCTGGACCTGTGTGAACCGGCTCTGTTGAGAGCCGGTCACACTCGCATATCATGCGAATTTGATGCGGGTGAAGCCGCATCCTATTCACACATATGTGAACCCGGCCTTAGATAGAAGTATGGAGTTCCTGCTATACAAGAACACTACATGATTGAGTATGCTTACTCTAGAAAAATAGGCAATTTGGAGGAGATGTAATCATTAGGTGTAGGTAATTTATAGGTCAATTTTGATATAGTGTAATATGTTTTTTAGCCCTAGGACTATGTTAGCAAAAGAAATTGTCCACTTAGGCCTCATACACACAGGCATTATGAAAAAGGAGCTGTAAATCTAGTACTGACGCCAGGAAAAAAAGACGCGTTAAAAACGCAATTTTATCAGCGTTTTGCACTGGCATCAAAGCGCGTTTATCCACGCTAGCTTTTAGCTGCATTTCTCTGTCTCTATTCAAAATCAGTGGTTCCCTGTGGGAGCCCATTCATTTGAATAGAAGTCGTACCAGAAGTCGGATCATGATGATCCGACTTGCGGTGCGACTTGTGTGCTGAGGATCTTGAAGGGGAACCACCGAAAAAATGGAAAAAAAATGGCTTGGGGCCCCCCAAAATCCATACCGGACCCTTATCCGAGCATGCAGCCTGGCAGGTCAGGAAAGGGGGGGCGAGCGAGTGTCCCCCCTTCCTTCACCATACCAGGCCTCATGCCATCAACAAGAACCTTCTCCCCGTGTTGATGAGGACCTCTTCCCAACAACCCTGGCCAGTGGTTGTTGGGGTCTGCGGGCGGGGGCTTATCAGAATCTGGAAGCCCCCCTTTAAAAAGTTGGCCCCCAGATCTCGCCCCCCACCCTATGTGAATGAGTATTGGGTACATTGTACCCCTACGCATTCACCTAAAAAACAAGTGTTAAAAAAAACACACTACAAAAGTTTTGTAAATTATTTTTAAATCAGCTCCGGCGCCTTCTCCCTCTCCGGTTCTTCTCACTGCCCCATCATGCCGCAGGTGGTGACGTCATATTGGCCCCGCCCCATGCCAATATAAGTCCATGCACAGCACAAAGATCGCGCGAGTCAACATCGGAAGAAGAACAGAGGGAGAAGATGGTGGCAAAAGAGCGAGAAGACAGAAGACCCGGCAAAAGAGGCAGAGGAGAAGAACCAGAGAGGGAGAAGATGCAGCCAGAAGAGGGAGAAGAGCCGGAGAGGGAGAAGACATTGGTGCTGATTTGATAAAATACTTTAAAAACCTGTGTAGTGTGTTTTTTTTTTTAACACTTTTTTTTTTTAGGTGAATGGGTAGGGGTAAAATTTACCCCATACTCATTCACACAGGGTGGGGGGCCGGGATCTGGGGGCCCCCTTGTTAAAGGGGGGCTTCCAGATTTCGATAAGCCCCCGCCAACCACCGGCCAGGGTTGTCGGGAAGAGGCCCTTGTCCTTATTAACATGGGGACAAGGTGCTTTAGGGTGGGGTGCGCAGGTGCCCCAAAGCACCCACCCCCCCTTGTTGAGGGCATGTGGCTGGTATGGTCTGGGGGCGGGGGGTTCTCGCTCATCCCTTTCCTGCCCTGCCGTTCTGCGTGCTCTGATAAGGGTCTGGTATGGATTTTGGGGGGGGGGCCCATGCAATGTTATTTTTTTTCACATGTGGGTGGTTCCCCTTCAAGATTCTCAGCACACAAGTCGCACCGCAAGTCGGACTTCTGGTGCGACTTCCATTCAAATCAGAACCATTGATTTTGAATAGAGATGGAGAAACGCCTGATGAGGCTTAACACTGTGTATACAAGGTTAAGTCGCGTTTTTGAGCTTTTACCGGCGTCTGCCTTTTTACAGCTTTAGCACTGGAGCCTCAGAATGCACTGGTCCTGGGTTTTTTTTGAAGCTGAAAAACTCCTATGCCACTTACAGCTCAAAAACGTCTGTGTGTGTGTATATGAAGCCATTTTTTAGCTGTAAAAAAAGCTCAAAAACGCGGCTGTAAAAATGTCTGTGTGTATGAGGCCTTAAGATGACTATATAGAAAATGATAGGTGTTAATAATTGTCCCCATTGTACCTTGAAGCACCACATATCACCAGGACTCACAATAGTCTTCCCCTGACCTACAGAATAGTACAGTGTAGCACATACGAGGGCAGATTAATTGACTTTCTATTGCACAGAGATTTTCTAACAGGATTTTAACCTGCTCATTGGGGTTTGTTTTGCTTTTCCCTACATCATAACTAATTAAATGTTGAACCTGATGGTCTTTATCCAAAACTTAAAAAAAAGTTTTACTTTTAAGTTATACTTTAGAGTGGAGAGGGATTAAAGCACATGTCCACTTCTAATGCTGTCTGTGCCCCCATTAGCGAGATTCATCCTCTTCTTTTGTCCTATTTACTGTTATCATTGAAAGTGAAAGTAAAAGGAAATCTCAAATTTTGGGTTGTCCCCAGAAAAGTAACGGAGGGAAAATCTTCCACACTAGTTCCGGTGACCTGGGGATACCCAAGGTATTCCTTTTCAGGGATTTCCTCTCACTTCCTATGGCTATTGGCTATGGCACAGGAAGTGAAGGGAAATCTCCGCAATGGGATACAGATAGCGAAAAAAAATCTGACAGGGGTTATAACCCTCCCTTACTCTATCCAAAATGGGGGAAAAAGCTTTGCCTATAGTTCTACTTTAATTTTACTGACTTAAGCATTGTAATATTACTCTGCTTTACACATTCTGCATATAGTCCAGGGCAGAATTTAGCGAATAGTGCAGCATCATATTCTAGGGCCGTTGAACTCATAATCCACAATATGTGCAGCATATCTGGTTCCTGCAGATGCTTTAGTTTGCTTTTCCATATCTAGATGGGAAAGTTCTATTTTATATCAAGCTGTGTTTATAGTTTAGAAAATGGAGAGTGTATGTAAAGCCCCTTTCACCAGGGCTTTCCGATCAGGTCCATCTGTCTGTTTTTCACCCCTATGGGGCAGCGGATGTCAGCGGTGACATGTCCGCTGACGCCTGCTGCTATCCAATCCTGTTCGTGAAATCCAGATGGATGGAGACCCTATTATCCATCCGTCTAGCGGATCATATGAAAACAGACAGGTGGTCCATTTTCGTCCGATCTCCCCATAGAGAAGAGCGGGGCTCTGGCAGGTCCGTCTCAGCACAGTGAGCAGAGACTGACCTATCATCCGCCCACAGCGGGGATTACCTGCTGAGCAAAGAGGAGTCTGGATTTCAAAATCACTCAATAAAAGAAAAAAACGGTAAATAGGAACATTTGGAACCCAACTGAGACGCTTTACAGACGCTATTTAGCTAAAAATAGCATCTGTAAAGCACCTCAAAAATCCCCCCCAATCCACCCCAAGGTGAAAGCCCTGAGTGCTTTCACACTGGGGCGGTGCGCTTGCAGGACATTACAAAAAGTCCTGCAAGTCGCATCTTTGGGGCGGTGAGGTGAGCGGTGTATATACAGCTGATCTACTGCCCCTGCCATTGAAATGAATGGCAAGCGCTTCTGAAGCAGCTGCACACCGCCTCTCTAGCGCGGAGCACCGGCACTTTTAACCCCAATTTAACCCCTTGTTTGGGGTTAAAAGCAACGTGCTCCCACCTGCATAGCGGAGCCATATTGCTGGTAAAACTCCGCTAAAATTAGCGGGATTTACCGCGACCGCGGCTACCGCTGCAGTGTGAAAGTAGCCTGAAGCTTCAGTTTGGCTAAATACATTCTAGGTGCATCAAAACAAAAGGTGTGCTCAGTGTACAATTGGTTTTCCTCAGAAAGCAGAGTATAAACACCTGCCCCTCCCAGCATGCTGCATTAAAGATCCCTTATAGAAAAGAAACGACTGCACCTCTAAGAAAGTCCAAGATCTTATCTTTATTTATTTCTATTTTATCACAGATATGATCTCGGACTTCCTTTGAGGTGCAGTCGTTTATATTCTATACTGCCTGATGGAGATGAGCCGTGGCTAGCACTCATTGGGGTCTGCCCTGTCAGAACCTATTCACCTGGAGCAGCGGTTTCTACCTCTGTATTAAAGATCCCTTGTTCTTTTTGTGGAAGCAGTGGGTCCAGCGTACCTCCTGTTGAGTTAGTGTAGGTGTAGGGGGGGGGGGTGCAGCTTCTGCAGAGAGGCAACTGCTTCGACATTTACAGTAAAGGTCCCTCTTTGCAGCATGCTGGCAAGGGACTGTTTTTTTTCTACACATACAAAACTAGTTTCTAAAGAAAATGAGCTGTAAGACTTTGCCTGGCCATTAAAATACGATTTGCTAACACAGGGGCTGATTGTATTGCAGTCATGCTGCAATATCAAATTGGACCAATGGACAGAAATCTTTCGTTCATAGTTTAGGAAAGCTAGGGAGCTGTGGAAGGAGTAAACCTCACTATGTTAATACATTGAGGGATAAAAACATGGGGCATTTCCAGCTTTCCAGCTAAAGTAATGTTTATTTCTCATGTAAAAATGTCCCACGGCCATGATGAAGTCATTGTGGTTTGGGTAGGCTTACACTCTATGCCTGCTGGTGTAGCACACAGAATAGTTCTTTCTTTTCTGATTTGTGAGGAGCTCTGAACATATGACTTGTACCATCACATAATATTTGCATGTACAATCAGAAATATGTATCCTTGTCTGTGTTTTATTTCCTAGACAAATGTCTTTAATCCATTTATAATTCAAAAGGGTCCCATTTTGAACTTAATATTATGAATCATCCTTGACCCAAGCTCAGGTGCGCTGTATATTTAGCTGATCCTAAACAGCTGTGCATAGTAAAAGGTTTGTTCCATTCTCCAGTAGGACCGAAGACAGAATGTTATAGACTTTGTGATGAATCACCAAGATGCCAGCTGATTTATCTGTCTAGATTAGATAACTCGGTCCATCTCTTCTACCTCTTGAGTGTTGGCATAACACAAAGAGTGGAAAATTCACGGCTGCTGAATGGCTGCATTCATCACATAGACTTCACCCTTAACTGTTTTCTCAGATTGCCATCTTTCGGCGCAAGTCTCTGTATCTCGTAACCGAACACAAAACATTTAGTTTTTCTTTTTTTTATTTCTTGGCTTACGATTGCTTTTCTTCCCTAAAGGAAATAAAAGGACAGACGGACAGTACCACAGTATGTATAGCTGAGTCTTCTGATGTTTTTTGCATCTTGAGTTGCTCACCAAGTACTACCTCTCCAAGCTTCTTCCTTGCTATGCTGATATGCCCTTCCTCTATTCTCCCAGTTTGCTTTTTTACAACGTAAAACAATACAAATACCCCTAACATACTTTAGAACATTAAGGGTCATTTATGAAGGTACAATTGTGGCATTTGGTGGCTGTTTTGTGATGTAGTGCAGCTATTTCATTAAAAAAAAAACTCAGATTTGAAAGGATTAGAGTAGATTAAGGTATTTTCAAGCAGAAAGAGGACCCTTGCAATAATTGTAGAAAATTGACGGTTATGGGGTTGGAAATTAAGTTGTTGGTTTAATGCCTATAAAGGTCAAAAACGTTTGCTAAGCTAGTAACAATGAGATATCTTTTCTTTCAAAAGGTGCCCACGTTATTATTATTCTTGAGTCCCCCATCATCTTTGACAGTTTTTTCCTTTCAAATTACAATCAATCTGTCTCCATCACTGGGTGCTTAAAGGTGAACACCAATGAAGCATTTTGGTTGTAGAGAGGATACAATTTAGAGGGCATAGAGCATAAAATACAATTTATGAAAGTGGAACTAAACCCCCATATCCTTTACAGCCAAGGAAGCTGCCATCTTGGTCCCTGTTCTGCAATTGCCATGTGGCTGCACATGTGATCAGTTATGACACCAGCCATTTGAGGCTTGGGCAGTTTAGTTGAGAGAACAAGCAAATGTGACCGCATTCCCTGCATGCCTTAAATATAACTGTTTTTGAAACTGTAAAATCAACATGTTTAGTTCCGCTTTAAAAACACAAGTAAATATGTTGGCATGCCTTAAATGTAACTGTTTTGGGGAAACTGTTAAATCAATGGGTTTAGTTTGGCTTTACATTTTTAATTGTGATTTTAGATATGCTTTAAGAACAGGTACTTAAAGTGGTTGTAAACCTCAGACATGAAATATGAACAAAGCATTTCCCTCTAAAGTGTGTGTCTCAATTTAAAGCACAAAGTGTTATTTCTGCCTGCTACCTCATTTCCCCACTATCTGACACCAAGAGAAAAATGGTGACAGAGGAGGGAGCTCCAGCAGATTGACAGCCTCAGTCTCTTCCCTCCAATCCGCGTTCAGAGCTCTCCTCACTGAGCTCTGCAGAGTGTAACTTCAGCTCTCTGCCCCCTTTTTTCTAAATTCTCTCAGACAAGCTTATAAATCCTGGACTTTGAATGGATGTAGAGAAGACTGCAGATAGACACAACGTATGTAGGAGAATTTGTTTCATCTCTGTGTATCACCTGAGTCCAGGCAGGTCACTGAGTATATGTAAGGGTTTACAACCACTTTAACAGCAAAAGACATTCTGGTCAGGAATCTACACTTTATTACCAAAAGGATAGGGACGCCTGCCTTTACATGCACATGAACTTTAATGGCATCCCATGGTGTTCTATCGGGTTGAGGTCAGGACTCTGCAAGGTCCATAAAGACATAGATGATCGAGTTTGGGGTGGAAGAACTTGACTCGCCTGCACTCAACCCGATAGAACACCTTTGGGATAAATTAGAGCAGAGACTGCGAGCCAGGCCTTCTTGTCCAACATCAGTGCCTGGCCTCACAAATGCGCTTATGGAATAATGGTCAAACATTCCCATAGACACACTCCTCAACCTGTCAAAGCTGTTATAGCTGCAAAGGATGGACCAACTCAATATTGAATCCTACGGACTAAGACTGGGATGCCATTAAAGTTCATGTGAGTGTAAAAGCAGGTGTCCTAATAGTTTTGGTAATATGGTAAATCTAGCTCAAAATCCGTTAAAAAGAAGCATCCTGTGAATCTAATCATCGATTGCTAGTGGTTTCTCATCTGCATTTAAATTAAAGGGCATCTACAGCCAAACCTTTTTTTCAAATGGAATGATGAGGAATTCGAAGTTTTTATTGCTGTCTGTGTTCCTACAGGGGAGATTCACTCTTTCCATTTGTAGTGGTGACCACTGTTACTGGAACTGAAGCTTTGAGGGAAGATGTAACATTTTGAGTTGTCACCAGAACAGGAATATAACGTCTCCCAATGGGGACACGTACTCCACCACCAATTGTCCAAGAAGGGATTTCTTTTACTTTCAGTCCCCGTGACAGAGCAGAGGTCACTATAGGATAGAGATGGCAAAAAAAAACCCGAAAACTGACAAATTTGAACCAATTCCTTATTCTACCAAAGAAAAGTTTTGCCTTTAGAAATACTTCACTTGTGTGCAGTTTCTAAATGACCCTTAATGTGTGTGAGTAAAGATAGAACTAGAGCGCAGCCAATGGGTTTGATACTTTCAAGGGAGTTATTTCTAGTGTTTGCTGTGGTTCACTAACTCCTATTTACACAGCCCATTGGCCTTATTGTACCCATTGGAATAAAAGGATCACCGTGCTTTGATATTAGACAGTAACCTTCCTGTACATTATCTTTTAGAGCACTGACCTACTCATTGAGTTCTGACACCGGAACTCCATGATTATAACCTTATGTTGCAATATAATTCCTTCATAACCGAGCTGCAAGGCGATCCTCATATCTTGGTGTGTTTTACCTTCACTGACAGTTGTGCATTCCATCAAGGATCACTATCAAAATGAGTCATGTGACACAAGTGGGCGTGGCTTTTTCTTAACTACAAATGGACAGAATCAGGCGAGTGCAAAAGGTGCTTCTTGCCTTTGGCAAAAAACACCTAAAAATGGTGAGTACATCAACCAAATCTCCTACAATCCATCCCTCCCCTTCACCCCACATTAGCCTCTTACACGTCAGACATCAAATTTTTATCCAGTTCCTCCAAAGTCCATTTTTGGCTTCTCCAAATATGTTGCAACACTCCCATGTGTGATAAAATTGTGCTCTGAATTCCAAATCCTTTTATATCTTTACAGGATCCTGGAATTCTACATCATCCTTTAAATTATATGATTCAAAGCTTCATATACACATATGCCTATCTTAATAACCAATGATCGTTTAAAGGGACAGTTTACATTAATGTTTATGCATGTGTTTCTTGTTGGTCACTTAAAAAAATCTCAAGAAGACTTTTAATATTTACATTGCATTATGTATTATTATGTTCAATGATACAGATCTTTCTATACTTGCTTTGCCTGCATATGGATGTTTTTACTTTCTGAACAATATATTAAATCATTTTATTTCAGAAGGTTTCATTTTGAGCAACATATTCTTTCTCCCATTTATTCTGGTAGTAAATCAGGATTTATGAAGCTGCCTCTTTTGATACCTTGATTGCATTTATCTTATATATTTTTTAAATGTATTTATTTTTTGCCATTAGTCATTTGTGTCATGCCGTGGGCTCGAAAAGTAGCAGAGCTGGCTGGGGTATTCCACATCTATTCCCTCTTCTAAGCCAGTGATGATAATATATTGTCTGTACCAGCTGTATTTCTCTGTATGACAGTTGCCTTCGGCAGTAATATTTATTTTAAGCTAAACTCTGGGCAAGCAGCTAAATACTGTACAACAGATAAAATACATACAAGAGAGCTGTTTTGCCTCCCAAAGATGTATATTTGTCCATCCAATTCTGAGATTTGCACAGCTCTGCTACACAGCACAGCCCTATCTGGCAGGGCAACAGAACCGTTTTTTCTCTTCCTTCCCACAGTCTGTGGCTGTGACAGTGGAAGGAAAGCAGACTACTGATAAGCTTATCTTTCTGCCACTCTGCTGCTGCATGATTACCAATAGACAATGCTGCTAAGGCCTCATGGACACAGGACGTTTTTTGATGTTTTTTCAGCTGCTGTTTTCAGCTGCAGACGTTTTTCTCTACAGTCAATAAACCCTCCATCATGTTATCCTATGTGTTCATGCACACATAGGCTGTTATCAACTGTTTTTAGCAGTGACTTTTTTGAGCTGTAAAAAAACCCAAGACCAGAGGGGTCTGAGAGACGTTTTTCAGCTGTAAAAACACTCTGACGCCCAAAAACGCCCACTAACGCCACTCACCAACGTTCTTTGACGTTTTGTGTCCATTGAAAAAAGAATAAAAAACAAAAAAACGCTCATTGACGCCATCGCTAAAAAACGCTCATTAACGCTCACTAACGCTGTCGCAAAAACGCGAAAAAAAATCACTGATAAGTTACTGACGTCTTTGTGCATGAAGCCTTACAGTTGCATAAAGGAAATGACTGCTATCTGGCTGGCCTAGAGCCATGAGTGTCTTGCAAACCTGGGAGATTTCTAGTTTGATGGAGAGGGAGAAGTAGAGCATCCCCAATTAAGTGTGGCACAGGTATAGGACTATGCTGTATAAAACCAAATGTTTATATGAAAAAGAATTTTGGGGTTAAAAATATTTTTTTACGGTGACCAACAAGGAATATATATGTTTTTATGCATGCCATTTGTGACATGACATTTCATAACCTGGTGCAAAGAGCAATATTGTGCTCTTTGCCTTTGCCAACCAATCAAAAATTTGCTTACAGTGGACTAAATTTGGGTTTAGTATTGAAACACTAATTTCTTATGTGGACTATTTTACATTTCTGCTTTTTGCCTAGGTTTTGTAAAATACTATAGATATCTGTCATAGAGCTTCCTCTGCTTTGCCATTAGAAAGGAAATTATAGCGGGAATCATAGACAAACATGTTTATTTTAACTTTATTGGGGCGCCTCCTGGTAGCTCTTAAAAACACTTCTCATTTAATATGAAAATAGATGAAATCCCCTCGCCTTATACTGAGCCTGTGGTCATCTGGTGGATTTTTGTGCGTTCTGCAAGTGTCCAGTGAAGCATGAGAACCGAGCCAAGCTAATGTTTATCAAAAACTGTGCATGTTGCTTTCTGTGATGACACTGAAATGGCCATCTATGTATTTGCTCGTGTAAATCTGTGTGATAAATAATAACGGGTAGATTATAATGAGAATGTTGTTCAGTGTGCCTTGGAGCCACATAAATGCAATGTCATTTAAAGTTTTTAGAACCAAATTAGACCTTGACAGAAGTATAATTAACCTGGAATGTTAATGTAGCAACATTATTATTGTTGGATAGGTATATACAGATTAAAGTACTATTAAACCCTCAGCATTTTATAGATAAAAGTGGTTCTAAAGGCTTTTTTTCTCTAAAAAGGGTTTATACTTACCTGCACTGTGCAATGATATTGCACAGAGCGGCACCTTACCTCCTTTCCAGTTCTCCTCTCCTGTGTGTGCCCCCATAGCAAGTTGTGTGCTATGGGGGTACATGTGTGTGCACTTTCAAGTCCTACTGTGTGCATCTGTAGACACACACTACATGGCTCGGCCACACCCCTGCTCCCTCCTCACAATATTTGACTGATAGCAGCAGGAGCCAATGGCTCCCACTGCTTTCAGTGAAGATAGTGAGAGCAGGAGGAGGGGTGAGTGTTTAAGACAGGGAAAGTAGTGGGGCATTTTTTACTTAAAGGGTTTGTAAAGTCTCATGGTTTTACACCTGAATGGATTCTATCCATTCAGGTGAAGAGCCTTTTGTGCTGCAGCTGCCCCCAGACCCCCCCCCCCTTTTTCTTACCTGAACCCGATCGCTCCAGTAATGTGTATGAGTCCAGCGGCTCCAGCCGCTGTCACGGGTCCTCATTGGATAGATTGATAGCAGCAGGAGCCATTGGCTCCCGCTGCTGTTAATCAAATCCAGTGACACGAGAGCCTGGGGCGGGACCGAGTCCGAGTCCTGCTGTCTGTGTCAATGGATGCAGCAGCAGGACTAGTGAGCGTGCCGGCACGGGTGCCCCCAGGGAAATCGGCTCTCCATGGGGGCACCTGATAAAGAGGAGGAGCACAGCTGGGTACCCCAGTGAAGGAGGATCAGGGCCGCTCTGTGCAAAACCCTTGCACAGAGCAGGTAAATATAACATGTTTGTTATTTAAAAAAAAAAAAAAAAAAAAACTTTTCAATCACTTTAAAGCAGGGAATGCATTAAGGTAAAAAATGATTTGACTTTAGAACCACTTTAATTAACTTAGCACAATAAAATAAACATTTCCCAGTTAACTATTTGTTAAAATTCTTACCCCAGGACATGCAGTTTAAAACTTAAAATTTTTCTGGCTTCTGCTCTCTCAGTGCTGCTTCCTTGAACTTCTGGTCCTCAAAAGAGATAACAGTTGGGAAGTACAATCTGGAGTCTGTTAGCTTAGCGAAGGGAAGAGAAGAGCAGGGGAGCTCCTTGCCATTAAAGGCCATGGGGCTATGTGTTTGTATTGATGCACACGGTGTAGGAGGACACAACTCCTTGCATGCAAGAGTGGCTCCATAGGATGCTGCAAGAATAAGGAGCCACCCTGAAACAGGAAAGCTAGGGCAGCAGCCATGGCACCAGTTTAATTTGATACACAGGCAAGTAGTAAAAGAAGCTGGACACTCAGTGCGTGTATAAACCTGCAACCGAAAGTGCTTAAAAAAAAAAACCTGAGGGTTTAATATCACTTTAATATAACATAGCTGAAACACTTAGCTTTCCTACAATAAATTCTGCTCCAGATTCCCTTTAGTGCTGGCAACCTAAGCCTAGGATATTGATAATTTTATATCTGCTGCAAAGAAAGATCAGTGTTTAGAATGGCTAATCCTTATTTCAGTAGAAATCATTTGACTATTACCCCTTAGGCTTTGGTTATGGGAGCAGCACTGGAGGGAGCCTGGAGTAGCATTTTCTCCAAGAAAGGTATTTTGACTCTTCTGAATTTGCCACTCCTGTACAGGATTTTTAATGAGCTTTCATAATTGATGAACAAGGTAATAAGTTATTTTATGCTGTTTGTTAGACTTTTTTTTCTTTGCATATTTTCTTTTTCTACCATTAATGAGAATAAATCAGAACTGTGCGTTGCGAACATGAAATAACCATGATTAGCAAGTTTGTAGTTGCAAACAGAAATTATTTAGGCACTGTCCACCTTTTGTGTATTTTTGCTGTCCAGAGTAACAAGCACTCTCCTGTGGCGTAAATCCTGTGATTTTGGAATACAAATTTAGGCATAGAATTTTAGTACTGAAAACGTTGCACTTCATATATAGGTAGCAAAATTTTTATAACATAAATTACTAGTTATTTTGGCAATCACCACAAAAGTATTTATTGCTATGATGATAAAGTATCTTATCTTTTTGATGTTATAAATGTTGCCTGAGATTTGGGGGACTATTCATAAAAAATGTGTATGGTGATTCGCCCAGTGAAAGTGTATGTACATTCATTCTGTGCAAATGATATTAGGCTATTTTCTGTGCTGGTCGAATATCTTTAAAATGGGAAAACACTGCACTTACCATAACACTAGATGGCGATAAGTATCCTAGGACACTTAAAGGGGTTGTAAACCCTCAAGGTTTTTCACCTTAAAGCAGAGTTCCACCCTGTTAAAAGTCAGCAGCTACCAAAAGGGTAGCTGCTGACTTTTAACAATCGGCCACGCCCGAGGGCTCGCTCGTCACCCCATCCCCTCGGCGGCGCCGCCAGCATCACAAGTGTGGGCACCCGGCTTTGGCTTCAAAGCCGGGTGCTCACTGTGCATACGAGAGTCGCGCTGCGGCTTGTGAATGGCTCGGCTTATCCTCTGGGACCTGTGACGTGTCCCAGAAGATCGCCAAGGGGTGGGGGGGAGATGAACTTCCTTTCCGGCTCCATGGCGCCAGGAGAGGAAGTGGACCCCCATGAAAACTGGGTCCACAGTCCCCGTCCCCCCAAAAAAAATGACATGCCAACTATGGCATGTCAGGGGGTCACCTTCTCTTAAAGCGGAAGTTGCACTTTTGGGTGGAACGCCGCTTTAATTCATTCTATGCAAAAAAAAAAAAAGCCCCCCTTTACTTACCTGAGCCCGAACTGA
>BLSH010158756.1:695153-714209 GCA_018402905.1 Glandirana rugosa | reverse complement strand
TCCACCCTGTTAAAAGTCAGCAGCTACCAAAAGGGTAGCTGCTGACTTTTAACAATCGGCCACGCCCGAGGGCTCGCTCGTCACCCCATCCCCTCGGCGGCGCCGCCAGCATCACAAGTGTGGGCACCCGGCTTTGGCTTCAAAGCCGGGTGCTCACTGTGCATACGAGAGTCGCGCTGCGGCTTGTGAATGGCTCGGCTTATCCTCTGGGACCTGTGACGTGTCCCAGAAGATCGCCAAGGGGTGGGGGGGAGATGAACTTCCTTTCCGGCTCCATGGCGCCAGGAGAGGAAGTGGACCCCCATGAAAACTGGGTCCACAGTCCCCGTCCCCCCAAAAAAAATGACATGCCAACTATGGCATGTCAGGGGGTCACCTTCTCTTAAAGCGGAAGTTGCACTTTTGGGTGGAACGCCGCTTTAATTCATTCTATGCAAAAAAAAAAAAAAAAAAAGCCCCCCTTTACTTACCTGAGCCCGAACTGATCCCACGCGGGGATGAGCCTTGAAGCTCACTTGAGCTGCTCCGGTTCTCATTGGCTGGATTGATACCTGGGGAGCCATTGGCTCCCGCAACTGTCGATCAAGTCCAGTGACCCTGGGGCGGGGCCAAGTCCCCCTGTTTGTGTGAATACACACAACAGCAGGACTCAGGAGTGCGCCTGCACGGGTGACTCCAGGGAAGCCTGGTGGTCACTTGAGAAGAGGAGGAACCCAGAACACCGCTGGAGGACCCCAGAAGACTGGGTTAGGGGCCACTCTGTGCAAAACTGCTGCACAGAGGAGGTGAGTATGACTTGTTTGTTTTTTGTTTTTTTTTAAATTGAGCCTTTACAATCACTTTAACTCCATCTGGCAGACAATTTCCTTTTTAAATCAATGAACCACATTCACCCAGCACCGGAATTTTTTTTTGCCCAATGTGCATAGATTGAATGTACATGCATTTTTATTGGGCAAATTGCTATGCAAATAGTTTTTTTATAAATACACCCACAGAGTTAGTGTTAGGGGTTAACTTGAGGTCAACAAGTGACTTTTACTTTTTTAGGTGTGATAAATATATAGAGTATATTGCAACACAGATAGAGCACCGCTCCAGATCTGTTCACATACCACCCCTACTACACGTCCTTACATCAAGGTGCTTATCACCTAAGTAACTGGATAAGCAAAAGTGGATGGCTGCACACTCAGGTAGAGGAGGTATACCCATACCTGAGAGTCCACACCCCCAGACAACTAGACGGAGGAATCGCTCCCCTATACCTCGCAGAAGGTGATATCTGCCTGCTTATGTGACAGTTTGTAAAGTTGTTTCAGGCCTAATTGAACATGAAATGGGTTTGATACATTCAGTAAAATCACACAATTGTGTTTCTCTGTGTCATCACCTGTACTTTCCTCTAAAGTCCTTGTAGTTCCATGTCAGCTAGAGCAGTGTTTCTCAACCCTATCCTCAAGTAACCCCAACAGGCTATGTTTTGGGAATTTCTCTTATATAAAATAGCTGCCCAAAATACCAAGCCATTGACTCTGATTTAAAGCACCTGTGCAAGATAAAGTAAAACCTGCAAACATGGTCTGTTGGGGGTACCTGAGGACAGGGTTGAGAACCACTGAGCTAGAGGATGTCTTGGGGGTCTAGTATAGAATATTGTTTTGTAACTGTGGATGGCAAAGTCTGGTAATACAATTTTCAAGCAATAAAAAATTGCTAAAACTACTGCTTTGTAACTAAACAAATTGTTAAACTAAACCACAAGTGGATGAATTACACAGTGAAGACACATTTATTATTGTTTGTTGTTTTAAAGTCAAATCCCTACATGTCAGCATCATCAGATATAAAGCGAGCCAAAATAGATTTTTGCTTCCGCGGTGGATCAGTGGGATATTTGCTGCTAAACGCAAGGGATAATGCTTTGCTAGAGCTAGTTGTCCACCAATTGGAAGGGGGTCCCAGTTAGCGTTTGATAACATGAACAGGGCTGCTGATAGAAATCATGGGGCCCCATACTACCTACCTGACAGGGCCCAGCCCCCCCCCCCTTCCAAAGAATATCAAATTATATTTTCGCTAAAAACACTAAAATCATTATTATATAATGTGTTTACCTGCCCCCCTCCTCTGCTGTCCATTCTGAAACATCCCCTTGTGTGCCCTCAGCAGCTGCTGGCAGGTGAGGGGGGAAGCCGGTCAAGCTGTGGGGAAAAGGGGTGCACAGGAGGGCCCAGAAAGCAGAGGGATGGGGACATGAATGCTAGAACTGATCCCCCTGCAGCACAGCTGGAGGAAGGGAGCCGAAGAAAAGCTGGCAGTGCTGCAGGGGAAGGCAGAAGAGGATCATTCCCTGCAGTAAGATAGTACAGCTGGCCCTCCTGCTCAGCAGGGGCATGGGCAGTGGAAGCTCCTCCATTGAGGGTGCACGAGTGCCACCCCCCATCCATGCTGCTGCCCCCCTATCCATGCGCCCAGCCCCTTTCAGGATGCCAGTCACATGAATTACAACGTCGGGGGGTATTTTTTTTGAAGCACTGATCAGAGCCTAAGGCTCTAATAGGCTTCAAAATAGGATGGGCTTGGGCGCAGAGAGCGTGCTCTCAGCCTCCACAGGTGTGTTACAATAGCGAATGAACATTGGCTATTCGAACACTGATCCTCCTCCCAACCAATCAGGAAGTGGGTCTGAGACCTGTCATCCGATTAGCTGAAAGGACAGGCAATCCTATTGGACTCCTAGGAGGAGGAGACGCATGGAAGGCGCCACGATGGAGGAGAGGACAGAGCAGGAGCCGAGGAGACCTTGATGGGGTAAGTGCCAGACAGCGGGCGGGGGTGGAGGGATGGTAGTGACGCGCAGCCGGCCGCCCGGGGGGGGGGGTTGCTGGCTACCCCCCGCAAAAAAAAGAAACCACCAGCTGCCACTGGGCCTGGGCCCACCTTTTGAACTGATGCCACCTGGGCCCAGTACAGGAGAGCTGGTTGTACTGCCTTATCAGCGGCACTGAACATGAAATCCTATATCATACAGGTGGAGGTTTGAATACATCTTAGAGTAGTACAGCCCCCATTTTTTTTAAACTTTGTACAATTCCCCACCCGTTTTTCAATGTTGCCCGTGTTTGTCCTTTACCTTTGAGAATCTCTTACATTAATGCTATTTTTCCAGTGGCATGTACAGTAGTAGCGCTGATGTATGTTTTGTGCCCATCTATATTCCTTGTTTTATTTGTTGACTGCTTTGTATTTAGAATTAAGAGAAGCCCCAGTGTAGTCCAGCAGTATTTGTTGTCACAGTCAGACTTTAATGGAGTATTTAGAGATTTGTGCATGATGGTAGGTTAACACGATTCGGGTCAGTGCTTCCAAATTGCTTCTAGCTGAAAGTTTTCGGATAAATGTCTGCTCTGTGTTTGGGGAGGCTTGATTTTGCCTGCATGGATTATACAGTATATACAGGACAGAGAAGTGCTGCTGCAGTCATATCACAATTGTGATTAAATGTATTAAATGTGTCTGTGGAAGAACTATATTAGGTGCTCAGTCTGATGCATCTTGCCATTCTCTTAGTGCTTTATTTGAGAATGAAAGGAATAATCTAGTTTCTGTAGGAAAGATGCTCAGCTTTCCTTTTGCTATATAAATGAGGCTTATATGCCAGGGGGTACAAGTAAAGTGGTAACTGGACTGTGTGTGAGTTGCATTTACTGTGCTTTTACTTGTACTGTATATACTGTATCATGAATATAACGCATATGTGATGCCCATAATAATTTTTAGAATTATGTTGGCTTTCACTTTGTAGGAACTTATATAACAGCTATATTACATGGAGGAAAGGGATGGGTGTTGGCATACAAAAAACTGGGGGTAATTGCTGGTGGTCCAGATTGTGCCAGTATAGGAAGGTGTCAGGGAAGTTGCTGGTTGACTCTTAAACTGATCGACTGTAAGGAATTTAGATGTTTGGCACTCATCTTAGACACTATTAAGTGGCAAAGGACTTTTCATTGTGTTGTGTTCAGCTTGTTGGCAGTTGGCTTGGTGATGGCACTTGTATTCAGGGGATCAGCCTTTTAAGGGAAACCAAGAAAATAAAATGCTTAATTCGGCTTTTACTCAAAGTAGAATTCCAGCTTATACTTAACTAGCCTTTAAACTGCCCCCCCCCCCCTTCTAATACCTATACTAACCTGTGAAAGAAAGGTGTATATACTTACTTATTTAGTAAGTACTTATTAGGACAGTTCAGTCCAACTGTGTGATCTCTCCTGTGTCAGCCAACAGCTGCTGCAGGGGAGAGGAGAGAGCACTCTGGCAACGCCTAGTAAAGCCTGGAACGGTAATGTCACCCATAGGCTTCAATGGCCCATCCATTGTTGGTGTTCCCAACTCTCCCCTGAAGCCAATGCTGGCTGACACAAGGGAGGTGTGGCCTTAAAATAGGTAAGTATATAAATCTTTCATGTACAGGTTAGTTAGCATAGCTGTTAGGAGGGGTAAGGGGACAATTTTAAGGCTAGTTGGGGGCAAGCTAGAATCCCACTTAAAGTTATAAAAAAAAAATGGTATCCTTGTGTCAAACATAGGCTCCTAGAGGAGATCTTGGAGACCTAGTATTGAACATTGGTTTGTTACTGTGGATGGCAAAATCTGCAAATATCATGACATTTTTAAACAGTGCTTATTCTTAAATATGGGGAGGTTCCCAATGTGAAGTAAATTATATAACTATCCAAACTATTCAATACAACAGTACAGAGAGCAATGAGGATTTGTAAAGTGCATTAGCCCCGTTGCAGCCAAATGGTTTTTGGAATATTGCCGTTTTACAAAAGATGACTGCTGATTAGTTATATATTAGTTACTGCACTTTGCAATCTGTCATTTTTCATTGTACTTCTTATGATTGGACTATTTGTTAAATTCCATGTATTTGCCTGTAAGGCCTCATGCACACAGGACGTTTTTTGACTGATTTTCAGCAGCTGTTTTCAGCTGCAGATGTTTCTTTCTACAGTCAATAAACCCTCCATCATGTTATCCTATGTGTTCATGCACACATAGGCTGTTATCAACTGTTTTTAGCAGTAACGTTTTTGAGCTGTAAAAAAAACCCAAGACCAGAGGGTTCTTTTGGACGTTTTTTTAGCTGTAAAAACGTTCAAATGCCCAAAAACACTCAAAAACGTCAATCCCCAAAGTTTTTGGACATTTTAGATCAATTGGAAAAAAAAAAAAAAAATGCTGGCCCTTTAATAATGCTAAAAAAAACTTGAAAAAAACGGCGGTAATATAACGCAGGTAAAAGCTGAAAACATCCCTGATAAGCTACTGAGGTTTTTGGACGTTTTTTTAAAGTCCTGTGTGCACGAAGCCTTAACCTTCCTAGCGGTATTCCCGAGTGTGGCTCGGGGTGGAATTTCAGTACCAAGAGCGGTAACCCCGAGCCACACTCGGGCTTGCATCGCTGGATCCAGGCAGCGCTACTCACCTTGTCCCCTGGATCCAGCAATGTCCCCCGCCGTGTCTGCGGGCTGTGTCCGCGGCTCCGATGCCTCTGTGTGCCGGGCTCCGTTCCCTGCGAGCGTCGCACGGGGACGGAGACCGGCGGGAAATTCAAAAAGTGAAACACACACTATACATACAGTACACTGTAATCTTATAGATTACATTACTGTATGAAATCATTACACATCCCCTTTGTCCCTAGTGGTTTGCCCAGAGCCCTGCATGCACTTTTATATAATAAATGTCATTCTTTCTGCCTGGAAACATGACAATGTCCATGGCAACCAAAAAGCGTCCCTTTACGTCAAAAGTGGTTTTTGATCAGCTAGAAAACAGCGATAGTAAATAAGAATCATTTGCAGAATTGAGTGATACTGATTCTTAAGGAAATTTATCATCAGAAACTGAAAGTGACGACAGCGACAATTCTGCAACTGAGCAAATTTCTGCGTTTTTGGTTTGATTACATTATTGAATAAATTTTATTACTATTATTTTTGATAATTATTTTTAGTTATTTATTATATTATAATTTATGATTTCATTTTTCAAACTTTTTCATACCCGGGATGTCTACTAGACTGTTGTTTGGACAGATTTAAGTGAGTTATTCCTAAGAATTGCAGGCCTACAATATAAAACCCCAAATTTCCATGCAAAATAATCGTACCGCTTTTGGAACAAAATTCCTGACATAATCATACCGCCAGGGAGGTTAAGGTTCTCATTTATCCAGGTACAGCTAATAGTAGTTAGTCACATTCAAGTGGATTTGTTCTCGAATACTGAACACATTTTGAAGCTTATCCAAGCCATTTCTTCAGTTCCAATGAGTGTCAGGAATGTACTCCAGCATAGCACAGACATCTTAATCTAATCAAGGACAGGAGGTGTGAAAAATCTGGAAGCACCTTGTTCTAGTCACATAATCGCATCCCGGGCGCCAGAAAGACCGCATATGTGTTAAACCTTGAATTTACATGGCTGAGGCTCGTGTTAAAACAGCATTAATCGTGGAAGATCAATGGTTTTGAAGGCCCCCACCCCTTGTCAGGGATGGATGTTCCAGTTTGACATAGATGGCCTTTATAATGCCACTTGTGAACCAGTTGCTTTCTCTGTTCGGTGCACCTCACTATCTAAAAACTGTCTACTGACCAGTAGAATTTACCCTCTTGTGTTGGGACATTTGTTTAAGTAGTTTTGTCTCCCCCAAATTTAAATGTCTTTGCATTCCTCACTACACTGCATTGAGTATACATAGTTACTTCACTTATGTTTGTGTGTTGGTTTTTTTGCATATACAAGCATATGAATTGGATGGCTAGTAGTAGTTAGTCCAGTATTTCTCAGTGCTAGTCCTCAAGGCGCACCGATAGGTCATGTTTTCAGGCTTTACATTGTTTTGCACAGGTGATTTGATCAGTTTCACTGCCTTAGTAATTACCAATCCTGAAAACATGACCTGTTGGTGTGCCTTGGGGACTGGAATTGAGAAATACTGAGTTAGTCACATTCAACTGGACTTGTGCATTAATGTTGAGGATGTATCATAGTTTCTCTGAGTCACAGTTCCATTGAGTTTTGTAAAGATATTTTCAATTAGAAGTGGCTTGGAGAAGCACAAGTCCAGTTGAACGTGACGAACTACTACTGCATACCACAACCTGGATAAATGGGAATCATCATAGACAAGGAAATGGATGGGATGTTTGCTGGGACTAATTATTCCATTTCAGCCCCAGTTAACTGCCATGTTTTAGCAAATATTATTATACATTTTTTATTTACCCTTTTTTACTTCAGTTTGCCTCCTGCCTCCATTCTCACTTGGATAAGTATGGCAATTCAGTCTCCTCCTGCAGCCTTCTAGGACATAGATATCACATATCCTCCCTGGAGGCTTTACATCCCTGATTCATAGAGCAACATGTAAACAAAGGTGGCACCAGGTATTGCGCAGGTGCAGAGAGAGATCTGGCACCATGTCTGCTTATATATTGTTTTATGAACCAAGAAAAATAATGCCTCTTGGGATATGTAACATCGATATCCTAGGAGGAGTTACTGTCTTCCACTAGAATATGTAAATGGACATGGCATTAGATCTCTGTCTGCGCATGTGCATATTCTGGCGCTGTGTCAAACATTTGTTACATTTATAAAAACAGTGTAGTTTTCCTATTTAATACTGTTTGAAAAAAAGCAAAAAAGTCATTGCCTGGATGTTGGGACCTTCATGCATACCTTTTGGGAAAAAAAAAATATATAGCAACCTTGACCCACAATCAGTGTAATGCACGGTTAGTTTTTGCTGGATCTAGGAGATTATAACACGGTCCTGTTCTTTGATACTGCACAAAATTATTACATTACAGTATTACTGTATCCAAAGTTTTGTATTTTACTAGAACGTTAAAATGTACTTCTAGGGAGTAAAAAAATTGACCGCAATACCTGGTTACTCTCAGCATCATTTGTCTCATACTTGGGTCGGATTTTCATCACTGTAGGCACACAAGTTATGGTGCATTGTTTAATAGGTCCTCCTATTTTATTACTTTTACTTGTTGTCCTGGTTCTAGCCTGTTTTTGAAGATTGTGATGTGTAAATAATTTTATTGGACTATTCCTTCTGATGATGGGAAACAATGCTCATACAAGAATTATACACGCAAAGCTGACAATTTTGCCTTTGCTGTCTATAGGCAAATGGATGGTGGCACCCAGCAGTCTCAATCCTTTTGGGTGTCTACACAAGAGAGACTTTTACAGGATCATAAAATGCATAAACACATTAAATGCCATAGTGAGCCTCCAGGACTGAGATGCCCCCCCCCCTTTTTTTCTCTCTTTCTTCTTTACTTCTTCTTTCCCTCTTCCTCTTACCTTTTCATCTATCTTTCCGGATCCTCTCTGCCTCCGTATTGCCTTTTCGCCCATAAGCAAGAGCGGTACCTCCTTTTGGTCCTATGGACGACTGTGCTGTTATTTCTAGTTCAAGGGCCCCTTTATAGAAACAAAGCGCATCGCATTCCCAGGCAGGGCTCTGACAATTGATTATCGAACAATATTGTTCATATTGTCTGGGACCAATGGTCCTTCATTTTTACATCATTGGTTAATGTTCCGTATCTGCGGAGAGAAACTTCTGAACTTGTTCATATTTTCGCATAGTATTTTCGGCTATGTAACTGTCCATTTTTCCTGTCATTTCTAACAAAATTGAAGTGAAAGAAACCACATTAAATGCACAAATAATGATTTGGGGGGATTTTTTTCTGAAATGAATGCCTGGCATTTATTGCTCTCTGAGCACTGAGCTGAGTGGTTTAGCTGCATGGCATATTTTCATTAAATCTCTCTGTATACAATTTCTCTGTGAATTTTGTTTCTGGTTGTAGTATAGTCTTAAGCTGGCCATAGATGGAGCAATTTTCTTTTCTGCAAGCACGGGTAAGTGTTAATGGGGAAAGCCCTTCTGCAGAGACACTGTGTTCTCCCGGTGGGGGGAGCCATCCCTGCCAGGAGAACACAGTGATTGCTGCTAGCGGCGATTAATCAACTTGGGTACATTCAGCCTGCCCATACATGGTTTGATTATTGGCTGGTCCCTGCTGCACCAGCCATGATTCAGACTGTCTATGGCCGGCTTTAGCCTGTGGATATGCATAGAGAAAGGTCCCAAATGCTGCACACCTAGCAAAGCCATTAGTAATCTGGTGAAAGCAGCCCCAGCCAGCTTCATCCAAAGCCACGCCCTCAACACATTTCATCCCACCCATTAGGCTTAATTATGGAGGTTGGGGGTGTGGCTTTGGATGAAGCTGGTTGAGGCTGTTTTCACCTGTTTACTAATGGCTTTGCTAGATGTGCAGTGTTTGGGACCTTTCTCTATGCATATCCACAGTATGTTAGGAATTAGATGGAATCCTGCTCAGCCAGCACCCATTGCAGGAAACACTGGATGGAGTTACAGGAGCTTGAGCAGAGGAGACCTTGCATTTTATGAGGTTGTAGGCTTGGCCTATTTAGCATTTCAGTGTGAGGGTTTAGGAAAGAAAAGCGAGTCTTAGAAGATGTCACAGGTCTGGGGTCTCAGGTTGTGACTTTTTATTTAGACAAATAATAAAACCTGTTTTATCTCTCTAATTTTACAATAATTGTTAATATACATGTCCAGTGTGCTTCATATTGTAACCAAAAGGCTTGTTTGCAACTCCTTTGCATATATTGCAAACCCATAGCTAGTGCTTGTATCCTGATCTATTGTAAATTGCCTGATAATGTGTATTGACCAATCCCTGCGCTTTGCTCCACCCTTCCCAGTTTTTTGGTTTGTTTGCCAAAGCCTTAGCTGTTAATGCCCTTTCCCCTTCAGTTTTAATTTGAGAGTGACAATGTTATAAATGTGCTATGCATCTGTCATGGCTGGCTTCCTGTATAAGTAATTGTGAATGTTAATGGTCATGCTCTGTGTGTGTTAAATTAGCTCCAAAAATCCAGGATTCCGCTGTTCTGCTCAGTGCTGGGGGATGGATGTCAGTAAAATGTTCCTGAAGACCAGTTTGTTTTGCCAATACCATGAAGGTGTCTTTCTATGTCCATCTAAGTTGTGCCATATTTTACAGAAAACCATTCAGCCCCTCCAGATGTTACCACATACACCTCAGAGCACTCCATACAAGTAGAAAGGCCACAAGGATCTACGTCACGGGTCACCTCTAAATACGGCAATGCTGAGCTTATGGAAACGGGCGATGGTGAGTACCTGTGAACTATTCTAGTCAATATGTTGTTAAACTGTATTGCTTAAAGTGGAACGTAACTGTATCTGAGCACCACAAACTGAAGCACTATTTAATTCATTTTTAATATTCAAACCAAACTCCCCCATTCATCCATGTCTCAAAGCTTTATTTTGTTGAGAAATCACTTTGAAAAACATCCCCTAGCATGCAAGCAGGAGGGTATGTTTAGCTGAGAAACACTCTCCTACCCTCCTCCTCTAATGCACTGTGCACCATGTGACTAATGCCTCCCACTAGTCATGTGATCCAGCACTTGTGGATCCTGGAATCACGTGTTTCAGCTGTCAACAGTTTGAGTAGCCTTATTTTTTCTTATTGAAAAATCTAATTTGACCCTCTGTACACTGCTATATACCCTTTCCGATTTCTAACATATGCTTGCATAAAAAAACAACTACATGTTCTAGCTGGTTCACTGTATCAAAGTGATCCCTTTATGGCCAGTCCCTACTCTGCTCTGCAACATGCAGCATGGGATTACCTATTTAGTATATTCAGTATATTTACATGCATATCAGAGTATTTATTCCCTTTAAAGTGGTTGTAAACCTCTGAAATTAGAAATGACCAAAACATAGCCTCATATAGTGTATGCTTTCCTCAGTCCCTCAGTCCATAGCACTGTAGCAGCGTGGATCCTGTCGGTTCTCTCCTTCCTCTATCTGCATGAGTCACTTCTGAGAGTTTTTCCTGAAGAGGGCTCACCCCCCTCCTTCCCCAGCACACAGGTGATTAACAAAGTCAGCTGTGCATATTTCCAAGTGAGACTGTGTAAAGGTGGGTGTGTCCTTTCTCTCCACTCAGGTCTCAGATTACACTCAGTGCTGTGTTTGTAGTGCATGACATCAAATCCTGGCCCCTTGCCTTCTGAAAGCTGAGAAATACCATCTAAACTGTGTAATTTTGAAGGCTGTAGAGGAGAAAGGACTGCAGATAAATAAGTACAGCTTTTGTAGGAGGATTTAATTAATCACTGTGTATCACCTGAGGCTGGCCACTTCAGTGGGATTATTATAGGGTTTATTATCACTTTAAGTTTCAATTAAATATTTACATTTTTTTAAAAATCATCTTTAACCCACAGTGGGGAGAGTTCATTAGAGATATGTAAAGCCAGTGAGTGAATAAATGAAGTCCATCCAGCACTGAAGTATTAGTTGAGGGTTCAGTGTAATTATAAAATATGTAAATGTTTTTCAGCTTGGAAGTGAATCAAATAGTATTGCTAGTTTAGTTAGCCCTAAGGCTACTTTACACTGGGCAGAGTGAAAACTACCCACCTGTGTTCATAACCTGGGGCACTCATAACCCCCAATAAGTTCAGAAACTGCCCAATCCCAACCACTGCTCAAACTAAATGGTGATTATTGGTCATTTGGATCATACCTCTATGTCAGCCACCCTCCTGTGTAGAATATGCTGTGTTCTTATTTGTCCTAATTATGATCTTTAGCCAAAGTCACGGGTGATTTGAAAGGCGAGCTGAATCTGTGTGAACAAATTTCAGTCCATTGTCTTTGAGATGAAGTTCATTATTTTGAGAACAGCAAAAAATAATTAATACTTGCTGCATTCCACAGCCCTGACATTTCTCTACTCACAGTAATGAGTATCGCCTCTGGCATTGTGGGTTACTAATTGCATGTGCATTAAACCTCTGCTGGTAGATCACTAAAGCATTCCAGTTATTATCAGTGCATGTAACAAGCCTGCTACCTTTAGAATAAAGGGAACCTGTTATGAACTGGTAATGAAATAATGTATAAAACGAGGATTACACTCTGCAGATCCAGAGATGTATTGTAGTCTTTGAATTTATATGCAAATGTTGACATCTGCAAAAATTGAGATGGCCCTTACTCCTTCTGTGCCTTTCTGTTGGTCAATTTGATGAGATGGGTAGAATGGCTGACTAATAAAGAGACCCAAAAGGAAGGAAAGGGCTCCGTCAAGCTTGAGTTTTTGCAAGATTTCATATAACTTTTTTGTGTATTTATTTATCATTGGGGCTTTTGATTTTCACTGAATGAAACCACTGCTTATAAATCATTAAAATGCACTATATTACCAAAAGTATTGGGACACCTGCCTTTACACGCACGTGAACTTTAATGGCACCCCAGTCTTAGTCCGTAGGGTTCAATATTGAGTTGGCCCACCCTTTGCAGCTATAACAGCCTCAGTTCTTCTGGGAAGGCCATCCACAAGGTTTAGGAGTGTGTCTGAGGGAATGTTTGACCATTCTTTCAGAAGATAAAACCTAAAAATAAAATGCAGCGCTTATGCTTAACATAAAAAGTCTCTAAAATAGGTGAATAACAATAAAGTCCTTCCAAACAATGAGAGGAAATGGATGAAAAATCATCAGGAGTCAGGTCCCACAGACAAACACTGCCGCTCACCTTATGTCTAAGGCCAGATGGCCCGAAGTGCGCCTTCCCCACTGGGGAGTGATACAGTGTCCTGCAGTGGTCTCCCGGAAGATAATTGCTTAAGGTCTCCCAAGTACATGTAAAAAAGGAATAATACACATATAGTGCTCTCTGTAAGGCTCAAAGTACATTCAATAAATCATATCCAGTCTAAAGCAGTGAAGGAAGGGAAAGATGATCCCTGGTGAATCACACGACAGACAGCTAAACGTGTGTATCGACCCTCCACCACAGACACACACTGCCGCTCACCACCTTGTCGGGACCATAAGGCCCATAATGCACCTTCCTCACTAGAGGCAATATATCTGATGACCAACAACCTCTGAACCTGCTTCAGCATGATGTGCTCCCCAAATATATATAAAAGATAAAGGCCACATCTAATGCTCTCAGCTTAGAAACTAACAGTTTATTGATACAAGAATAAAACACTCACAGAAAAAGCACTCAATCCGAGTGCATGGATCAGCATTCAGTACATGCAGTGATGACACCAAGATGGCCGCGGGGGACGTCATATGCCGCTCCTCCCCCGTATACGTTACCTCCTGGGCGGGACTTCCTCGGTGTGGGCTCCCATTCTTCCAGAAGAGCAGGCCTGGCTCATAGTCTCCGCTGTTATTCATCCCAAAGGTTTTCTGTCGGGTTGAGGTCAGGAATCTGTGCAGTCCAGGCAAGTTCCTTCACCCCAAACTCTTTCATGTTTTTATGGACCTTGTTTGTGCACTGGTGCGCAGTCATGTTGGAACAGGAAGGGGCCATTACCAAACTGTTCTCACAAAGTTGGGAGCACGAAATTGTCCAAAATGTCTGCGTATGCTTCACTGGAACTAAGGGGCCAAGCCCTACCCCTGAAAAACAACCCCACACCATAACCCCCCCTCCACCAAATGATTTGGACCAGCGCACAAAGCAAGGTCCATAAAGACATGGATGAGCGAGTTTGGGGTGGAGGAACTTGACTGCCTTGCATAGGGTCCTGACCTCAACCCGCTAGAACACCTTTGGCATGAATTAGAGCGGAGACTGTTTGCCAGGCCTGCTCGCCTACATCAGTGCCTGACCTCACAAATGTTCTTTTGGAAAAATGGTCAAACATTCCCATAGACACACTCCTAAATCTTGTGTACAGACTTACCAGAAGAGTTGAAGCGGTTATAGCTGCAAAGGGTGGGCCAACTCAATATTGAACCCTAAAGACTGGGAAGCCATTAAAGTTCATGTGCGTGTAAAGGCAGGCGTCGCAATACTTTTGGTAATCTAGTGTATATACAGAATTGTGCCTATTTAACTCTAACAGCAGATGCAGAGCCACTAGTTATGGTGGCCTATATTGTTTGATGCCTGGGGAACAAAATCAGTAATGTGCTTTAAAGGACCTCTGTTGTGAATTTTTTTATGGTTTTCTATATGCAGTAAAACAATGGAAATAGAATTTAAAAAAAGTGCATGTAATGATTAATCACATTGATTTTTTTCTGCACTATTTGTTAAAATAACTAAATCGAATGTATATAATGTTAAAGAAACTTCAGTTAAATCATTCCCTGTTCCCAAAGGATCTCCCAATCTGATAATCTTACCGCACAGAGACATATGCTCTAGAATTGTCTTGACAGTGTGTTATTAGATTGTGGGATATAATCAAAGCACTTGGAGGAAACACATGCAAACACAGTAAGGTTAAGCAAACTCCACGAAATGTGCAGGATGGGAGTTGAACCCAGGATCCAGTGCTAAGTTATTGCATTCCTGTCATTTACATATACAGTATCGGTATTCTGTGCCTTGTAAGACTTGCAGATATATGAGACAGGAGGAAGGTACCAAATACAAAGGAACAAAAGAATGCCCTCTTCAAGTTGGAGAAGGACCCTGCTAGATAGTGAATTAGCTTACATTGGCCTTTTCCTGAAGGCTGTCAGCACTGATCTTCTAAAAAATACTTGTTGCCCAGCTTTGTCTTACACAAATACTTTTTTAGTAAGGGGTCTAAAGATGCTTGTTGGAAAGGAGACTCATAATTCCTTGTCTCTGTTCTTGTTCCAAGTTATTGACTTAGTAAGCATTGAAGCCAATGCATCAGCATGACAGCGAGGCAACTAGCATTTCAGAATGCATGATTAGCAATGGCAGCCTCCATTTCTCATAAACAGGTTTTCTTTTAGTAAATATTCTCAACAAATTTAAGACCAATCCTCCCACTGTGTACAGTGGGGGTTTTACCCTAATTGTCCTTCTAGCCATTTTACGGCTGTCACTAGAACAGAAGGTAAGAGGAAATCTTCCAATAAGGATACGTGTTTCAATGACAATTATCTAAGGTCCGTTTCACTTCATTTTGGACACATTTTTTATTTTACTTCCTGGTGTACTCTACTGTACAAAAGTTTTAGGAAGGTGTGCCTTCAAAACAGCATCAATTCTTCTAGGTACACTTGCTCACAGCAGGTAGGTTGTTCCATCTTGGTGAATTACCTACAGATCTTCTGTGGGCTGCCTCAAATCCTTCTCTCTCTTCATGTAATTCCAAACAGACTCGATGTTGAGATCAGGGCTCTCTGGGGCCAAGACATCACTTCCAGGACTCTTCTTTACACTGAAGATAGTTCTTAATGACATTGACTATACATTTGGGGTCATTATTCTGCTGCAGAATAAATTTGGGGACAATCACACACCTCCCTGATGGTATAGTATGATTTAGAAATATCTGCCTGTATTTCTCAGCATTGAGGGCACCATTAATCCTGACCAAATCTCCAACTCCATTTGCAGAAATGCAGCTCCAAACTTGCAAGGAGCCTCCACCATACTTCACTGTTGCCTAGAGACGCCCATTGCTGTACCAATCTCCAGCCCTTTAGCAAACTATCTGGCTCATGTTACAGCCAAATATTTCAAATTTTAAGTCCTCAATCCTTTTCTGCACCCCAGGTTCTATGTTTTCCTGCATAGCGGAGTTGCTTAGCCTTGTTTCCATGTCGGGTGTCTGGCATTTTGGCTGCACTTCTTACATGAAGACCACTTCTGGACAGACTTCTCTGGACAGTAGATGGGTATATCTTGGTCCCACTGGTTTCACACAGTTCTGTACTGATGGCACTGGTGGACATCTTCTAATGTCAAAGAGAAGTAAGCATTATGTGTCTTTAATCTGCTGCATTAAGTTTCCTTGGCTGACCACAGTGCCTACGGTCCTCAATATGGTCTGTTTCTGTGCTTCTTCAAACGAGCTTTAACAGCACATCTTGAAACCCCAGTCTGCTTTAAAATCTTTGCCTGGGAGAGACCTTGCCGATGCAGTATGACTCCCTTGTGTCATTTTTCTGTGCTCTTGTGTATGACCTGTGGCCTGAAACTGTCTTCCACAACCCTTAGTAGCAGAGTTTGGCTGTTCCTCAACCAGTTTTAAGATTTCTATACTTCTGTTTCAGTTGATGACCGTGTTTCAACCTACATATGAAATTGATGATCATTAACACCTGCTTGGTTAATCATACACCTGATGCTAATCCTATAACTATAATCTTATTAATCCTTGACTTGGTGCAAGTGTATGAATTGATGCTGGTTTGAAGCCAAAGGGTAGTCACACCAAATATTGATTGAATTTAGATTTTTCTTCTGTTCGCTCACTTTGAATTTTGCAAATTGATAAAGATAAACCATTAAAATATATATTTTTGAAATCATTCTTACTTTACAGTGTTTCTTTACACCTGCTTAAAACTTTTGCACAGTACTGTATCTCCAGGACAGACAGTGAAAGGAAATCTCCCCAATGGGACAAATAAAGGTTTTGGCTTTACTTATAGGCTGAATCTTGGTTTATGTTATAGTGGCTCACTGTAATTGTATGTATTATTGCAGCACATGAGCTTGCATTAGTTCTTAAACTGCACCCCTGTAATACTCAGATAAAAACGGTAGTTGTCTTTTGTCATCTGCCAGCTTTAGTCCTCCATGGAGTTGGCTAATGATATTTGTTGTTTTTGGTCCTGCAGGCGTTCCTGTAAGCAGTAGAGTGTCTGCAAAAATTCAACAACTTGTCAACACCTTGAAAAGGCCCAAGAGGCCTCCTTTACGAGAATTCTTTGTAGATGACTTTGAGGAATTATTGGAAGGTAAGCAAATAACTAATTTTATTCCTAGTCAGAGTTATTCTTAATGCTGCTTATATGCCCAACATAATTATTTTGATTAGAAAAATATAACATTCAAATTTTTTTTTTGAAAAACTACTGCAGATATGACTCGTACCAGTCAAGATGTTGCTGGACACATGGCTGAGTACTTGTTTTATTGGAAACCACCAGAACACACAGACAGGACATGACATCATAATCATGTAGCTCCACAAGAGAGAACATTACACAAGCACTAAACTCTACCATCTAGTGGCAGAACTTTTAAAGATTGTATAATACAATGCCTACAAAGTATTCCTACCCCTTGAAATTTTCCACATTTTATCATGTTACAACCAAAAACGTAATTGCATTTTATTGGGATTTTATGTGATAGACCGGGGGTCTTCAAAATATGGCCCCCCAGTTGTTCAGGAACTACAATTCCCATAATGCCTAGTCATGTCAGTGAATGCCAGAGTTTTAGAATGCCTCATGGGATGTGTAGTTTCCCAACAGCTAGAGGGCCACAGTTTGAAGATCCCTGTGATAGACCAACACAAAGTGGCACATAATTGTGAAGTGGAAGGAAAATGATAAATGGTTTTCAAAATTTTTTACAAATAAATATCTGAAAAGTGTGGCGTGCATTTGTATTCAGCCCCCTTTATTCTTTTTCAAGCACTGTATGTGAGATTAGTGGTTGCACCTATATCTGTATATGCAGTGTGCTAAAACCCCCCACTCATCAACCTATGCCTCACATAAATCCCATATTTTTTTAGTTCTGGGTCATCAGTTGCAGATAATCTCAGGTTCATGTCTTTAGGATGTTTTAGATAACTGCTTTTCACTTATTACTTTTTAATTTTTATTTCCTATATTTCTATGGTGCCAGCATATCACGCAATCCTATACAATGAATTTACCACATTATCAGAAAAGCTTACATTCTAATGTCCCCTTCACAGTTACACATGCACTCAGATGTTTTAGGGCCATTTAAGCTGCGGCTCATCATACTGTAAGCTCCATACTGAGATTTGAAAAGAACAGCTTCTAAACTTTATGCAGTTGTGGCCCTGGTGAGGATTGGTCCTAGATCCTGCAAGGTCACACTCCTAATCACTTCAGTGTGGTATAAACATTTTTTTCATTCTTGTGAGCTTACTTAGTTAATGACACACATACCTAACATGTCAATGTCAGTTTTTTGCTTTCCTGCGGTAATGGAAACCGTTGGGATGCAAGCTCGATGGAATACACTTAAATGAGCTTATGCAAATGTAATGTTTGCACTAATAGCCCGCTAGTCATGGTTTTTGCATTTCTTGAGAAACCTTAATGTGTCTTTAGGAAACCTAGAAGTTGTTTCCTTTTTTTTTTTTCATTATTATTACCTTTGTAAATTAAGTTTCTCTTCCTATTTGAACAGGTGCCCTGTTACAGATTTGTAAGGGAGGTATAGTTTGGGCAAACATTTTTTTCCCATTTGCCTGAAAACAAACTATTTTGAAATCTGTTTACCATATCAATGATACAAATAGGACAGTACATTCTAGCATACACTATATTACCAAAAGTATTGGGACACCTGCCTTTACATGAAGTTTAATGGCACCCCAGTCTTTGTCCGTAGGGTTCAATATTGAGTGAGTCCTAAACCTTGTGGAGAGCCTTCTCAGAAGGAAGAAGCTGTTATAGCTGCAAAGGGTGGGCCAACTCAATATGTCCCATATGCAGGTGTTCCAATACTTTTGGTAATATAGTGGACCTAACACTTTGAAAAACCAAAGAAAATTCTTTATTTGTGGAACAAACTGTAGGCAAAAAGAAACGTTAATGAAAAAGAAAAACGGATGTCAAACAAGGTGTTTATTTCTTAAAAGAAACCAAAAAGTTTCACAATCCAGGTGATATAATGGTTTTCATAACCTTGTGGACGTATACCCTGTATAACTCAACCGGGTGGGAAACGTCGATATTGTCGAAGAAGGAAGACTCTTCCGAGAGGTGTTCCAAATCCTGAGTGAGTTATAACTTGGGATGCCTGTTTCTGACCCCACGGTAATTTGAAGTACATTTCCGTCCACAGGGTTATGAAAACCATTATATCACATACGATCTTACATGACAGGATAAACATAGTAACTATACCATTTGTCT
>BLSH010158756.1:672561-688625 GCA_018402905.1 Glandirana rugosa | reverse complement strand
CCGTAAAATCCTTTTCTCTGAGTTCACTGACAGACGCAGCACCCACCCCTCTGCGTTGGTTTTGTACAGCTTGTTACGAACTGATGTGCTATGCAGAGCAGGGGGATTATATGCTGAGGTGAGGACGGCCCCCTGGGAGGGGCCAACCTACGCTTTTGTTTGTTTTTGCCTAGTCTACTCCTAGTAGGATGAGCATAACCCCATGTGTCATAAGAAGGCTGCGTCTGTCAGTGAACTCAGAGAAAAGGATTTTACGGTAAGTTATACAAAAAATCCATTTTTTACTAGGAGAAAGCTGCATTGATCATTAGCTATAGATATGTGGAATAGGTTACTATTACTACTAACGTGTCCTCCACCTTGTTTTCTAAGTTCAACAGCCTGATCCAAACCAGCCAAAACCAGAAGGAGCACAGATGTTAGCCATGAGAGGGGAACAACTAGGTGTAGTCACCAACTGGCCTCCTTCACTGGAAGCAGCGCTACAAAGATGGGGAACCATATCGCCTAAAGCGCCCTGCCTTACCACTATGGACACAAATGGAAAACCACTGTACATTTTAACATATGGTAAGAAATGTTTTTTGCTTTTCTACTTGGATAAAACAGTTTGGCCATTGATGCAGAGTCGTTGTTTAACTAATGGTGCTATGGCCCACTATGAAATTGAAAGGTCAGTCCTCCCAAAGTTTGTATTTTGGTTTTTGGTAGATTCCAATGAGTTAAACATCCTTATAGTTTCTTATGGATCCCAAGCACTCCAGCAGTGACATTGCTTTGTCCCCTGCCTTTAATCCCCCTGCCCTGGAGTTGTACTTCTCTGAAATCAGGGGGTTTAAATGTTTCCATTGTGAACGACTGCTGCTTTGTTGAATATACAAGATTTTTTTTGGTATCCGGTAAAAAAAATGATCAGAATGATTATTATCCTTCAAACCACTGGAGTGCACCACCTTGTGTTGTAAGAAGATTCAAAAACTGCACCTACAGGTGCCAATTGACCCAATGGTCAGAATTCAGTGGTGATGAGAGAATTGGTTTGCTGGATTTGGATTATAATTTAATAGGCAAATAGAGATTTGCCATATGTATAGTGATGGCATAAACCGTAACACCATGACATAATTACCCACATTTGAGCTAGGGTGTGCTCACACTGGGCTCAATTGAAGTAAACTGGGCCCGAGTTTGATTGTCTCCCCTGCCAGTCTGCACTTACACTGGGCTATCAAAGTGTTTCATGGCATGCTTACATCATCATCATTTCTGCCAAATGGACCACAGTGATATCTGCTTCTGTGATCAATGATCTTTGGAGTGTTCTGTGCTTAGGCACAGTTTACACTCAACACTGAAGCAAACTGTGCTGTTCCACAAGTGAACTGTGTCTGGGTCCACCTCTTCCAAGTGGTCCTGAGCAAGGTACAATTAACCGTTCCTGGGCATAATTTGGAGCACTCACACTACACAAACAAACTGGACCACGTGGGTGTACTGTGCCCACGTGGGTGTACAATTAAAACTGTTGGTGTTAGTGTATTCTTAGTGTGGGTTCAGGAATGAACTGGTAAGGAGTCCAAATTTCTCATTTCACCACATCTATGCCATCAGCAAATAATCACATTACAAGGCTTGGTTTTCAGAACTCATAAACTGCAATGTACAATGTTAAATGTAATTTCTAGCATCCATTGACGTTCTCTTCCCATCTTCCCTTCTCTTTATAATGCATTATTTATTAAGGACCACGATTTGAGACCTGAGATGATGATTTTGGTATGGAGTCTAATCTGCAGTCTAGGGCAGCAACCAGTGGTCTGTGGACCACGAGAACATTTTGTTGGTCCCAAGGGGTTCTGCTGCAAGTGAATGTATACCACTCAAAGTTGTTTCCAGTGTTGGCTCCTCTGTAGTTCCGGCTTCTGTGAACTCAGAGGGAGGCACCAGGAGTAGTTCTGAGAGCCGGAGATGAAGGAGGAGGGGACTTCCAATGGCAGAGACAATGGGAGGGAGCACAGAGTTTGAGCACATGGCTGGATAAGGAGGTGAGATTCAAACGATGAGTCTGTGTAAGGTAGGCCATAGATTATTTGAATCGGCCGGGATTCGAACCGTGCGTGGACAGACTGAATGTACCCAGTTGATCGATCTATTAATTTGGGTACAGCCAGGCTGCCGGATTAACCTGCGATTATCTCTAGCACTGCCTTCTCCCAGCGGGGATGCTGCCCCGTCCCTCCATTGGGAGCAGACATTTGCTTGGCGGGGGGATTTAAGTCAAATCTGAGAGACCCCCTGAAGTCTGATAGTCTGTGCTGTTGGTTGATCACGATGACCGTTCTGAAGCTGGTGGATCAGGATGACCTTATTTTTAGGAGGGTCTTCAATGGCAGCCTTTGTTCTTCCTCAGTGCAGATTTCCTTTTCAAGGAATGTAAGCAGCTATGAGGCAACAGCTGTCAGAGCACAGAGAGCCTCTCAGAATTGACTCTTGGGGGAGGCTTACTAAAACTAGCGCACACAGAATCTGGTGCAGCTCTGAATAGTACCCGATCAACTTCTAGGTTGTATTGTCAAAGCGTAAAGTGTAACTCCGCTTTTGTTCAGAAAAAACATACCCCTCTGGGTGATCTATGTACATTACAAACCCACAGACTCACTTTTCCTAGCTGAGTGAATCTAATGGGATTGGTTTCATAATGATCAATCAGCTGTGCACCTGCAGGGCTCTAATGAGGAAAGCTGCTGGGCCTGCATCCATTTAGATGTGATTTCCTATTGGAAGTATCTCACCAAAAATTACATTTTTGTTGCAGGGAATGCCTGATATCTGACTTGTATCTTAGTGCAGACTTCTGGGAAAATGGTGAGCCAATCAGTCAAGCAGGAAATTATGTTTCTGGGGGGGGGCATTCTGTACACATTCTGTGTACAGACCGCTTCCAGGTTGCCATATTGCATGGCATTTTCAGAAAATTACAGAGCTGCAGATTGAAAAGTAAAGGTAATTTTTGAGAACATTCAATTACAATATGACTTGTGTCACAGCTGTATTCGCTATATTTTTTATTTGCTTTTTTTTTTTCCCCCACAAAAGGAGAGTTACCCTTTATTTGAACAAGCTGAAGTTAGAAGCTGATTGGTTGCTATGCACAGTTGCACCAGATCCTGTGTGCTCCAGTTTTAGTAAATTCCCCCCTCAGTCTGAAAGTCATCTTCCTAATCTTTAAAACTAAATTGGCCACTTGCCGACCAGCCACTGTATATCGGCTCAACCGCGTGAAACGCCATACCCATACAGCCGTCCTTGCATGTGAAGCTGCGGGTGCCGCGGACTTAATGTCTGCCGGCGCCCTGTGATCATGGTACACCGACGCAGAACAGGGATCTGCCTATGTAAACAAGGCGGTTCCCCGTTCTGACAGGGGACATCTCAGAGATCTGCTGCTGCCAGTGAGTGGGAACAGCGATCTCTTTGTTGTCCCAGGCAGCCCACCCCCCACACAGAACACACACTGGGAACACAGTTAACTCCTTGACCGCCCTCTAGTGTTAACCCCTTCCCTGCCAGTGCCATTTATACAATAATCAGTGCATTTTTATAGCACTGATCAGTGTGATACTATAATGTCACTGGTCCCCAAAAAGTGTCACATAGGGTCAGATTTGTCCGCCGCAATGTTGCAGTTGCTAAAAATCGCAGATCGCCGCCATTACTAGTAAAAATGTTAAAAAAATAAAAGTCCATAAGTCTATCCCCTATTTTGTAGACGATATAACTTTTGCGCCAACCAATCAATATACGCTTATTGCTTTTTTTTTAATCAAAAATATGTAGAAGAATTTATATCGGCCTAAACTGATGAATACATTTGTTTTTTATATATATTTTTTTGGATATGTTTTATAGCAGAAAGTAAAAAATGGGTTTTCTTTTTCAAAATTGTCGGTCTTTTTTTGTTTATAGCGCAAAAAATAAAAACCGCAGAGGCAATCAAATACCACCAAAAGAAAGCTCTATTTGTGGGGAAAAAAAAGACATAAATTATGTTTGGGTACAGCGCCGCACGACCGCGCAATTTGGCAGTATCACAAAAAATGGCCTGGTCATTAAAGTGGTTGTCAAGTCATGGTAACTACTTTAAACTACAGGTAAGCCTATATTCAGGCTTATCTGTAGGTCCCAGGAATATCTCCTAAACTTGCACCGTTTAGGAGATATTCCCTGTATTTGCATGTGCCGACACGGCCCGACTGGGCCGTTTCTTCACTAAGTGTGTCATAAATGACAGCTCCCGTGCGCATGCGCGGGAGTGACGTGAGCGCGGCTCCTGCCAATCACAGCGCTGGAGTCTGCGCTATGATAGGTCGGAGCCTTGGATCCCGGAAGACAACGGACACAGCATGTCGCCGGTCACAGCGGTGCTCGGGGACCACTGCTACAGCGTCAATCTAGGGCAGAGGTATGCAATTAGCGGACCTCCAGCTTTTGCAAAACTACAAGTCCCATCATGCCTCTGCCTCTGGGTGTCATGCTTGTGGCTGTCAGAGTCTTGCTATGCCTCATGGGACTTGTAGTTCTGCAACATCTGGAGGTCCGCTTGTTGCATATCCCTGATCTAGGGGTAAGCATTTCATAATGAGCTAGTGTGTGATGCATACTAGCTCATTATGCCTTTCTCTTGCAGGTGGTCTCTTTTTTTTTTTTTTTTAAATAGACTTGACAACCACTTTAAGGAGGTAAACCTTTCCGGGGCAGAAGTGGTTAAGTGGGTAAATCTTTTTTTTCCATAGGTAAGGTTTTACAAAATGAAATCATTTCTGACTACTGTATCTTGTTCTTTTTTATCTTAAGCTCAGGTCTTGTTGGATTTTTCTGGTAGACTGATCAGTTGTAATGTGCTAGTGCTTTTTCTGTGTAAATACACCTGTATGGATAGCTGCCATGCTTTTAGATGTCTAGCCTCTTACATATACCCCTGACAATGTTCTTTTAGTATGTCTCTCTGGTACTACACATTTAAATAACTGCTTAAGCAGCTGCTTAGGAATTAAGTTAAGAGCCAAAGTGAATTTGTGTTGGGAACATTTGGACTGTCAGTGGTCTGAATCAAAGTAAAACTTCCTTATTTATGGTGAAAGCTTCCTTTCCCGTGTGCCTCCAGTTCAAAGCAGCTCTTGTTAAGTAGTATGCGTCCCCACGGTATTAGCGTTAATGGTTTATCCCACAGTAGGGGCTTGCTTATTAATGCCGTCTGTGTATGTTTCAAGTTGCTGAAATATTTTAGAATGTTTTCAGAAGACAAATTGGGTGGAAAAGGTGTGATCTGGACTAATGCTGAATTAGCTTTATTTTATTACTTTTAAGGTTTACATAAGGTTTTCTTTTTACTGGTTCTGTAATTTATTTTACAGAGCAACATTTAATAGAGTATGGTGTAAAATAACTTGCGCAGATCTATTGCAATGTTCGAACGATCTATATAGCTGTAACTTCTCTGTGTAGTTTTTAATGCTAAGCATTATTCAGATGTGATGGATCTGTTTAAAGTGTTACCAAACCCAGCAGCCTGCATTCACTATTATATCTGCTCTCCCACAGTACACAGAACATGGAAATGCAATTATTTTAGTAAATATAAACTGCTAAATACTTTTTCTCATCAGCAGTATATAGCAGTCTTGTGACTTCTATCAGTGTCCAGCCAATCACTGGTTAAAGCTTTGAAGGAGGAGTTTTTTTAACTGCCATATTAGACTGCAAGACCACTGAGTCTGTCTGGACAGTGTTGATTGGCCCTATGCTAATCACATGCATCCTCCCAAGAAAATAAAAAACCTCTCTAGCAATACACACCAAATTGAGAATGTGCAGCCTGACTCCATAGACTGTTTGAGTGCTCATGCCCATCCCAGGTGGTGAGGAGAGTCACAGGACACATTTATGGCTTGATGCAAGGGCAGAAACAGGTTGGCATGGTAGCTCCCAATCCCATCCAGAATGGAAGCCATGCTGGAGACCATAGCAGACCTGGATGAGGGAAAGGACAGCTCCTGGTGGATCCTTCTGTGGTGGTGAGGGCTGTGGCTGTTTATCAGAACCTGCTCACTGCTGTCCATAGTGATGAGCCAGAACACTGACCTGCCTCTTAGTGCAGCTGGAGGTACGGAAGGTCCTTCCAGGCTCCCTGGGGCGGAGCAACTGTCCCGACCATGCAGTGTCCCCGGGAAAGACCATCGGCATTATTTTGGAGCCTTCCGACGCGGTGTTTCGCTGAAAACCTTAAACGGCTTTAGGGCCAGGAACCACCTAGTCACCTGGCTATTTTTCTCCTGGTTGTTAAACATCCACTTAAGGTGGGCATGGTCAGTGACTAGCCTGAATGACCTTCCCAGCAGGTAGTATTTTAGGGCCTTTAAGGCCCACTTGATAGCCAGGCACTTCTTTTCCACAATGGATAATTCCTTTCATGCGTATTAAGCTTCCTGCTTAAGTAGACAACCGGGTGCTCCTCACCATCTGTGATCTGGGACAGAACAGCACTTAATCCTACCCCACCCGAGACGTCGGTTTGAACCACAAAATCCTTTGTGAAGTCTGGGGTCACAAGCACAGGCTGTACACAAAGGGCTTGCTTCAACTTCTGGAAGGCCTTCTCAGCTTCGGGATTCCACTTAACCATTCTTGACCCTCTACCCTTCGTCAGATCAGTCAGAGGGACGGCAATGGTGGCAAAGTCGGGGATGAAGCGTCAGTAATACCCCGTAATTCCAAGGAAGGCACAAACCTGTTTCTTGTTCACCGGTTGGGGCCACTTTTGAATGGCCTCAATCTTGTTGGTCAGGGGCTTGATCAGCACACTTTTTTGGGTTGGCTGTTAAACCTACTACCCTAAGTGAATCTACCACTGCCTGCACCTGGGGCAGATGTGATTCCCAATCTGGCTGTGGATGACCACATCATCCAGATAGGGCATAGGGCCGATGTGGCCTCAAAGTTTTGTCCATCATCCTCTGGAAGGATTCAGGGGCCCCATGCAGACCAAACAGTATTCCCTTGTATTGGAAGGACCCCTCAGGGGTAGAGAAGGCCATTTTTGCTTTGCTGACTCCGTTAGGGGGATCTGCCAGTACCTCTTAGTTATGTCTACGGTTGTTATGTACCGGGCACCTCCCAACCTATCCTCAAGTTCGTCAACCCGTGGCATCGGGTATGCATCAAACTTCATTCAGCTTCCTGAAATCGTTACAGAACCGGATAGTGCCATCGGGCTTTGGGACCAGTACTATAGGGCTCAACCAGGCGCTGTGGGACTCCTCTATCACGTCTAACTCCAACATGATTTTTATTTCTCTCGCCACCGCCTCTCGTCTAGCCTCCGGTATTCGGTAGGGTTTTACATTTACACGGACCCCTGGTTCATGCTGTAGTACAGTGGTCAGTCCGGGTAGGGAAGAGAAAAAGTCTCTATTTTTACTGACAAATTCATTAACATTGTTTTGTTGCGTCAGTGACAAGGACCCGGTTATGGACATCCGGGGTCAGGGGTAACCTGTCCTTTTGGGGAGTGGGCACTGCCGTTAAACTCTCTCTGTCGTTCAATGGTTTTAGGAGATTAACATGGTAAATCTGCTCTGGTTTCCTTTTCCCAGGCTGGTAAACTTTGTAGTTTACTTCCCCTACTCTTTACCTAATCTCAAAGGGGCCATGCCACTTTGCTAGGAATTTATTTTCAACCGTGGGTACTAGCACCCGCACTCTGTCTCCAGGGTTGAAAGTCTGGGTTTTGGCACCCTGATTATAAACCCTTCTCTGGGCTTCCTGGGCTTACTCCATATGCTCTTGTATAAGGGGCAGAACAGCTGTAATTCGATCCTGCATCAAGATGTGCTCCATGACGCTTCTATATGGGGTGGCCTCTCCTTCCCACTTCTCTTTTGCGACATCTAGCAGCCCCCTGGGATGTCTACCATACAAGAGTTCAAAGGGGGAATACCCCCCCCCCCCCCATAGACGCCTGCGGAACCTCTCATATGGCAAACATGAGGTACGTCAGCAAAAAATCCCAATTTCGCCCATCATTACCCACCACCTTTTTTAGCATACTCTTGTGGGTCTTGTTAAACCTTTCCACCAGACCATCAGTTTGGGGGTGGTAAACAGAGGTATGGAGATGGGAGATTCTGTACAACTTGCACTATTCTCTGGTCACTCTGGACATGAACGGGGTACCCTGATCCATCAAGATCTCTTTTGGGATCTCCACACAACTAAAAGCTCCTTAGCTACAGTCTTAGCGGAAGTGTTCCACAAGGGTATGACCTCAGAATAGCGAGTCGCATAGTCCAGGATGTGCTGGTGTCCTCGGGCAGATTTTACTACTGGTCCCACGTGATCCATGCCAATTCGCTCAAATGGCACTTCAATTATGGGAAGTGGGACAAGGGGACTACGGAAATGGGGTGACAGGAAGTGGCTGCAGGAGCCTGAATTCCAAAGAATGTCAGCTCTCAAGCTTGCCAGTGAGTGGTGTTTGGGGTGTACACCGTGCACTGCTAGTCCAGAACTAGCCTGCCCACTGGGGGTGACCCCATGATTTACCGGGTGACACCAACCCTAGTGACACGACTGCACCTAGCGTTCTGGGCCTGCACTACATGATGTGCCTGTTTTTTACTGTTAAATTGTCAGTAGCCCTCTATTGTGCTTTTGTCCTTCATGTATTTAGAGTCAGCTACAGCTCTACAAGAAGCTTGCCCTAATGTTTAATGTTTAATCTGCTTGGACTTATTATGGACTGACATTATATACTTTCATGAACATTGTTCACAGCAGATTAGGTATAGTGACCAAACCATTGCACCTATAACTTCTCTCCCTTTTTACTTGGCTGCATTGGAGGCCAGAGGAGAGATTTGAGGTCTAATAGACCCCAGATCTCTCTATAAAGAGGACTTGTTATGGCCCATGCTATTAAGCGGAATGTTGTTCATCCCTTGTAATAGCAATAAAGTTGATAAAAAATTAAATAATAAAAAAATGTAAAAAATAGGTATCTGTAATTGGTATCGATGAGGAAAAGTATTGGTGCTCGTACTCTGTCTTAAAAAACTTTTCTCCTATCGTTCACTGACAGACGCAGCTCATCATGACATGTGGGGTTTATGCTGGTCTCACTAGGAGTTAACTAGGCAGGGAAAAGAAACAGCTGGCCCCTCCCATGGGGGCCGTCCTCTCTTCCCACATAAACCCCCTCATAGCATAGCTCTTCAGTTCTAATGCCTAGTTTGCAAGGAGTTGACCTGGCTTCCCTTCAGGGGATTTGCGGTCCTGTTTGTGACCGTTTTTTATTTAATTTTCATTTACTTTTATTTTTATTTGTCTTCTATAAAGCGATTGATCTGCTATCAAGAAGCCGGTTGGGGCATAGAGAGTCCATGGGCTCTGTACTGTCCTCGACCTGGCCGACCGATGCGAGCCAGTCCCACCGTATGGGGACCTGCCGCATCGTGCCCGTTCCGTGCGGGCGGCCTGGGGTGATCCCCCCCCACGCCCAGCCCCGGATGTGATTCGGGAAGGGCGATTTTCTGGCCTGCAGCATACCGCCCAAGCAGGGGCGGAAGGTCTGCGACTTGGTGGCTACCCATCGTCCGGAGTGGTGAGTGAGAGTTCCTTCCTTCCCCCCTTTTTAGGGGCGGAAAGGGGGACCGACGACCCAAAAACAAAAACAAAAAAAATTTTTTTGCTGGGTAGCCGCCGGTAGGGGCGCGTGGAGCTCCTGTTCACCCCTTCACACCCCCCTTCCCCCCCGCACCGCACCCGATCGTCTAGCACCGTTTCGGTCATTTTTCACCGCCATGCGGCGATCGGCCGCCATTTTGCGGCGGACCGCCGCCATTTTGCCGTAGCCGCAGACATATTGGGCCTATGGGGCTTTCCCTCTAGCGCTCAGAGCAGCCATTTGCGGTACTGCACATTCCCTGCAAGTGTTTTTCGGCCTCTAGTGTTCAACGGCGGCCATATTGGAATCCCTGCTTATGCAAAAACGTGTCTACACTTTGGAACGGTGTGTGCTCCTGACGGCGCGGCTCTCTGACGATCCTCAGGGTTATGGCAGCAAACAGCAAGTACTCTCCTGTGGGTGCTGGTGGCAGCGTGTGCAGTCCTCCTGGGTTCCCTGGTGCACTGTGGGGCGGTGGTGTGCGGCTGTGTGGGGGTGCCTTTAATTTTTAATATGCATCTATGTGTTACTAAGGGAGCTGAACATGCTAGGAAAAATCAGCGGCGGCGCAATCTGCGCAAGGGGCTTTTCTGGACCAGCTGTGGCGGTCTTTAGTGAATTCTCCCCAGGGCGGATGTCACCAAGGCCCCCCAAGAAGCGTCCCCCTCCTCCTTGCTTTTCAAGGGAGGATTTTGATCTGGAAGGTCTCTCGGACGGAGAAGAGGATCAGGGGACTGCAGCTGCGCGTTAAAGAGCGTTTAGTTTCCGCCATTATAATTGGTATCGCACTATGATGCGATTGAGCCAGGATGGCGAATCGCTGATTTCTGCGTATGTGTGTGTGGTCCTCCAGGCCCCCTAGGGCACCCAAGGCTTACCCACATGATCAATTTCCTGATAATTATAAATGGCAGCGTCCGCAGCATTCTTTTTAGCACAGCACAGTGGTGTAGTGGGTAGTCTCAGCCCTCAAGTTTTTTTCACAAAACTGGTGGCCTGGCACCATAATGCTTGCTGGCTCAGATCCTAACCATGACCTGCCTGAGGTTTGCGTGTCCTCCCTGTGCATGCGTGGGTTTCCTCCCGGTACTCCGGTTTCCTCCCACACTCCAAGGGGCATAGGTCCAAATGGTTCGCTGCTCGCTATCCCTTGAGGAAAGCTTTTTTTTAAAAAAAAAAACGGGAGTCGCCTTGGGGTCCCGCCGATAGCTCGCCTTAATAAGACGATGACCGTTCCTCTGGAAGGGGTTCCTGCCTTCAAGGGCCTCGCTGACAAAAGACAGAGGCGCTGTTAAAGTCACTCTTCCTGGTGGCAGGCTCTGCTATGACATACGCCATGGCGGCGCAATATCTGCCTGAGCGTATGGCAGAGCTCCAGAATATTCTGGACTACGGCCGCCTGCTGGATACGCCGCAGAGGGCTGAATTTTGCCCCTAGGTCTCAAGTACCTTGGTGATGCGGCCGTTGATTTACTGCCTATGTGATCCAGGGTAGCGGTGTTGCTGTATCCTCTGACGGGTACTCAAAAAAAAAAAAAAAAAAAAAAAGGTCTCGCAGACCTTCCCTTTCAGGGTGGACGTCTATTCGGTCCACGGCTGGGTGAGATCATTAAGGATTTCACAGGAGGTAAGTGCCCTTCCTCCCAGAGCCCGGAGGCGTGAGTTTTGCCGTAGACAGGGGTCCCCTACCTTGGGTCAGTAAGGGACCCGCCCCGGTAGGTCGCTGCAGGGGTCGGGTACCGGCAGTGGCAGCGTGCAACCAAAAAGGCGGAGGACAAACCTCAGCCTGATGAGTTGCTTCCACCCAGGCTTCGGGTGGGGGACATTTTTTTTTTGAGTTCGACACTCTGCCACCAGTCAGGGTCAGGTTCTTCCCTTCGACTTAGGGCTCCCACAGCCACGCCGGGAGGCCCTCTTCGGGGCTGTACAAGCACTCGAACCAAGGGGTGATCGTGCCAGTGCCTCCAGCGAGAGGTTTCGAGGTTTTTTACTCACATCTGTTCGGGGTCCCCAAAAAGGGGGGGGGTCCGGCCAGTACTGGACCTGAAGGCCCTGAACCGGTATGTTAGGGCACGGAAAATCCGGATGGAATCTATCCACTCGGTTGTAGCCGCCCTCCATCAGGGGGAATCTCTGGCGTCTCTGGACATCAGGGATGTGTACCTCCATGTACTTATCTGTCCACGGCATCAGCGTTTCTTTTGCTTTGCAGTGGGAGAACTCCATTATCAATTTGTGGCACTCCCTTTCGGTCTAGTCTCAGCCCTCGAGTTTTTTTCACAAAACTGGTGGCTCCGGTATTGGCGTTGCTGCGACAGAGAGGCATTGCGGTAGTAGCCTACCTAGACGACCTGCTCTTGCGAGCGGAGTCCGCCTCGGCTCGGGATGAGAATGTGAGGATCACAATGACCTCGTTGTAGGACTTCGGCTGGTTGCTCAACCTGCAGAAGTCGACGGTGTCTCTATCCCGTCGCCTGGAGTATCTGGGCCTGTTCCTGGACTCAGAGCAGGAAAAGGTTTTCCTTCCTCCAGCCAAGTTGCGCTCACTGCAGTCGGCAGTGCAAACTTTCCTGTCGCGCCGACGGTCTTCATTACGAGCGGGGGCTGGGGCTCCTGGTCTCGACTTTCAAGGCGATACCATACGCCCAGAGTCACACTCATCTCCTTCAACAAGCAATTTTGGCTCGGTGGGACAGGTCCCCTCGGTCCTTGGAACTTCTGATCCGTCTGAGCTCCCATACCAGGGCGTCTCTGACCTGATGGTTTCGGGACTCGGCGTTGATTCAGGGGAGGTCGTTCCTACCCCTTCCATGGGTGATCATCACCACGGATGACAGTCCTTTGGACTGGGGCGGGGTCCTGGGACAGCTGTCTGCCCAGGGCCGTTGGTCGGCACAGGAGGCTCACCTCCCCATCAACGTGCTGGAGCTGAGAGCAATCAGATTATGCTTTTTTTCTGAAATGCAGGGTCGTCCGATTCAAATTCAGTTGGACGATGCCACAGCAGTGGCGTATATGAACCATCAGGGCGGCACAAGGAGTCCAGCGGCGGAGGCAGCTCTGATACTGCTTTGGGCAGAACGTCACGTTCCGGCAATCTCCGCCATTTGCATTCCTGGTGTGGAGAACTGGCAGGCGGACTTTCTCAGTCGCCAGACACTGGACCAGGGAGAGTGGTCTCTCCACCCAGAGATGTTCAATCAGATTTGCCGCAGATGGGGGACGCCGGACGTGGATCTCATGTCGTCTCGGTTCAATCACAAGGTGAAGACCTTTGTGTCCAGAACAGAGAATCTGTTGGCAGTGGCCACGGACGCTCTGGTGGCCCACTGGGGCCGTTACCGCCTTCTGTACGCCTTCCCTCCGATAAACTGCTTCCCCGATTGATACACAAGATAGTGGCGGAGGGAATACCAATATATCCTGGTGGCTCCAGATTGGCCTCAGCGCACTTGGTACGCAGACGTGGTGCAAATGGTGGCAGACGCCCCTTGGCGGCTTCCGCTGCGAGACGACCTTCTGTCTCAGGGGCCCATCCTGCACCCTGCTTTACCCTCGCTGGCTTTGACGGCTTGGCTATTGAGTCCCAGGTGCTAAGAGACAGGGGAGTCGCTGACTCGGTGATCCCTACATTGTTGAAGGCTCGCAAGTCTACTTCTCGCAAGATTTACCACCGCACCTGGAAGGCTTGTATAGCTTGGTGCGAGGCGGAGGGTCTTAACCCTCACTCTTATGTCGTGTCCAGGGTCCTGACTTTTTTTTTTTTTGCAGCAGGGCCTGAAAAAAAAACTGGCTTTGAGCACTCTCAAGGGCCAGATATCGGCTCTGGCGATTCCTTTTCAGGGACCTTTGGCTTCGCACTCGTTGATCGTACCTTTGTACAAGGTGTGCGACATGTGGCGCCTAGGGTGAAGGTTCCGATGGCTCCGTGGGAGCGGAATTGGTGCTTTCTGTACTTTAGAAACCGCCATATGAGAATATCAGGGAGATTTCTTTACAACTGCTGTCGCAGAAGGTGGCCTTTTTAGTTGCCATCACTTCCGCCAGACGGGTGTCTGAATTAGCAGCACTATCGTGCAAGTCTCCCTACCTGGTCCTGCATAAGGACAAGGCGGTCTTGCGACCATCTCCTTCATTCCTTCTGAAGGTGGTTTCTTCCTTTCACATTAATGAAGATATTGTTCTTCCTTCATTGTGCCCTCGTCCATCGCACCCAAAGGAGTTTGAGTTGCATGCTTTGGACGTAGTGAGGGCCTTACGAGTGTATTTGGCTGCTACAGCTTCTCTTCGTAAAGCTGATGTCTTGTTTGTGCTGTCAGAGGGCCCGCGCAAAGGGTTGGCGGCCTCGTCGGCTACGATTTCTCATTGGATCTGACAGACCGTGACTCATGCGTATTCTATTCGGGGCAAGGTTCCTCCTTTTCCGGTCACGGCTCATTCTACCTGGGCTGTTAGCACTTCCTGGGTTTTCAGGCACCAGGTCTCGGTGTCGCAGGTGTGCAAGGCGGCCGGGCCTCGGTTCACACTTTCACTAAGTTTTTATAAAGTTGATTGCTAGCATCTTCGGGTGCTGCTTTTGGCCGCAAAAGTTTGCAGGCGGCAGTTTAGGCGCGTCTGGCGCCTCCTTAGAGGTTCAGTTGGGTACTGTTAGCGTTTACCCACCCCTCTTTTTGACACAGCTTGGGGACATCCCCACACGTAATGGAGAGCTGCGTCTGTCAGTGAACGATAGGAGAAAAAGGGATTTTATTAAAACTTACCGTAAAATCCTTTTCTCCGAGTTCACTGACAGACGCAGCACCCACCCCTCTGTGCTCTGTTCTTGTACGGCTTGTGTACGAACTGAAGAGCTATGCTATGAGGGGGTTTATGTGGGAAGAGAGGACGGCCCCCATGGGAGGGGCCAGCTGTTTCTTTTCCCTGCCTAGTTAACTCCTAGTGAGACCAGCATAAACTCCACACGTAATGGAGAGCTGCGTCTGTCAGTGAACTCGGAGAAAAGGATTTTACGGTAAGTTTTAATAAAATCCCTTTTTATCGGTGCATTCTTAATATTTTTATTGATGTCTGTGTCCCCTCTAGGTAGAAACACTCTCTATTTGTCCTATAAACCATTGTTAATGATTTAGAGAGCCTTCCTACTTTAAATCCTTCCCTACTTTGTGAAGCACACACTCATCTTTCATTCTCCACCAATTTGTTCAGCCTCCAGGAGTGATGGGAATATCCATTATTTCCAGGTATAGAGAAACATGCAACTCACCCCATGGTGTCACATAGATGTTGGAGAACATTTTGAAGAGAAGGATCACCACAACAATGGCTGATAGTCTAAATATTTGTATTTTGTAGTATATCTGAAAAAAACAATCCAACATTTCTCATGGACTCTAAGAGATAGCTTAAATCACCTTATAAATCTTGCTTTCTCACAGATATTTAGGTTTTCTTTTTTAACCTTCAAGTCTGGCATCACTGTAGTCCAATTTTTACCAATATATTGAGTTCTGATGAACAGGTTCCCTTAGAGCCCTCGAAATGCATATTGAGTAGGTCCCTCTTTTGCCCCTACTTCCTTCTACCACCAAAACAGCCCAGATCCATCAAGCCATGGACACCACTAGACTGGTGTGGTGTATACCATGGTTGCTCAACCTGGGTCCTCCAGTTGTTGAGGAACTACAAGTCCCATTATTCCTCTGCCTTTAGGAGTCATGCTTGAAAAAAAAAACAAAAATGAAAACAAAACCCCCGGGAACCAAATGTATAATAGCATGAGGTTACCGCCTAGATTGTAGGCAGGTTGTATACACTGTCACAAAAAAGAAAAAGATGTGTACACTCTGTGGTTATCTCCTCAATCAATTTATCATTGCAGCACAACTCACAATATATGCTCCCCTTGCCCCCTAGACAGTTCCCCTAGTCCAACCATCCCTCACCCATACCCACCTAGTATCCCTTCCCCCACAGCAAAGTGGGTACTTATCTCAACCCTCTTCCCTCCCCCTCCCCTCCTCACCTAAATGCCCCCCTGCCTTAATGGACCCGCGGGGAGAGCCCTCTTGTCGAGCTGGTACTAGGGGACCACCAACCAGTGCCCCCCAAAACTGGTACCCCTGATCTATGCACTTACAGCCTAGGTACACCCTGGAAATAACATAGGTATATGGGCATCCCTGGTATCTGAATGGAGAGCGCCGCACCTTAAAAACCTCAGTGGGCGAGTGCGGAACCCCACCATCCCAGCAAAACCTTGGAGCCCAGCTAATTGATAGGCTGCTATGTGCAAGGTAGCCAGGTAAAATCTACAGCCGCAGAAAAGATGTGTAAAGAGATTATA
>BLSH010158756.1:652561-670061 GCA_018402905.1 Glandirana rugosa | reverse complement strand
GTCTGTAGGCAGCAAGGTGTTACGTATTGGTGACACCTTGCTCCCCAGCTGAGGTATAATTTTGCCTGACCTGGGTGTAATCAGTGGTGGAGCTGAGAGAGAAGGAGCAGGCTGTGCCTTCAAAGACTGAAGCAGACCCAGTAAGGTCTATCTGCCAGAGTGCTTTCACACTGGGGCGGTGCGCTTGCAGGACAGCAAGAAAAGTCCTGCAAGCCGCATCTTTGGTGCGGTGAGCGGTGTGCACACCGCTCTCCTACACCGCCCCCTCCATTGAAATCAATGGACGGCGCTCCTGAAGCATCTGTACACCGCCTCAGTCGCGCCGTGCGGTGAGCACTTTTAACCCCTTCTTCGGGGTTAAAAGCGCCCCGCTCCTGCCTGCATAGCGGCACCGTAGCTAATTTACCGCTACCGCCCCTCCCCGCCCCAGTGTGAAAGTAGCCTTCGCCAGGAGGTTTTATTCCTGTAATGGACTTGTTTTTCTACCCATGCGAGGTTATCTTTATTTGCTCGATGAATAAGAATGGGCAGGAAGCCCTTAACCTGACATACGGCTGGATTACATGTTTGAGAACCTCTCCACTTGAAGCTAATCGCCCACAATATATATGTCTGTGTCCTCACTGTGTTGCACTGACAACTACTTTGTCACTGGGGCAAGGTATAAGGTTACATTTCTGGAACAGGCCAGAGACTGCAATGAAACCTTGACAAGGTCTAACAATTCCTAAAGCTGGATACACACTATACAATTTTCTTTAGATTTTTTTCCTTTAGATTTACCAAAACCATATAATAGGAGGTGAAAACTAAACACTTTCAATTTGTATGCAATCAGGCAAGCCCTTGCACTACATAGTTGAAGGTAAATCTAAAGGAAATTGAACAAAAAAAGTTGTATAGTGTGTATCCGGCTTATCTCTATCCAGGACTAGTCACTGGACTGCCAACTGCCTGACCTTATGCTGACAAAACATGCACATGTGTGTGACTTTTTGTTATTATTGTGGCTACTTAAAGTGGAGTTCCAGCCTGGGGGAGAAAAAATTAAGTCAGCAGTTACAAATACTATAGCTGCTGACTTTTAATAAGGACACTTACCTGTCCAGGGAGCCCATGATGTCGGCACCCGAAGCCGATCCGTCCATCAACTCCAGGTGCAGGTGCCGACATCATTACTAAAGGAAACAGGAAGTGAAGCCTTGCGGCTTCACAGGCTGTTCCCTACTGCGCATGTGTGAGTCGCACTGAGCTTTCTGAATGGTCCCACTGTCTCCTGGGTCCTATGTGTCTCCCAGAAAGCAGCAGGGGGAAGGAGGAGGGGACACAAATGATGTAAGTCACCGCGGCGCGCTTACACAGAATTGCGAGCGGATGCCTGTTTTTAACAGGTATACGCTCCCCCCCTCCTTGCTGAAAGGTGCCAAATGTGGCACCAGAGGGGAGAAGGTAGCAGATACGTGGAACTTCCACATTTGGGTGGAATTCTGCTTTAAGAGGAGGAAGGCAGCATGTGTTATTGACATGAGTGCAGGCATTTAACAGGTCAGCAACTGGGGGAAGGTGCCACTTAAATAGCGCTAAATAAGGGTTAAATTATAAATCTTGCATAAGTAGGCTTTGCAGATTCAGACAAATTTAAGATAAATGTTTTGATTCTTACACAAGCCTCATTGTGACTGGCTCTCTTTAACAGCAGATTTTTTTCCCCCAAACAAATAAATAATTTGGAAAAGAATCTCATGTATTTGTCACAAACTATGATCAGGTCAGCACAGTTGACGTTGGATGTTTGTGAAAACGCCCGCCCAGAAAGCATTCCTTCTGTTAGCTGCTGAGCTCCGAAAAGGCACTTAGTAAATTGGCACTAAATTGGAGCACTTAATAGCCGACACCATGATCCAGCCAGGCTGTCTGTACATGATCATTTCTAAAAAATTGCTTCAGTGATTTGTTGTGTGATCAGACAGTGCAAATACCCGTAAAGTGACATGAAATGAAATCCTCACAGCAATGATAAATGCTGTGCTTCGAAAAGCATCTAGTGAGCAATCACATATTCATTTTCTGCTTTGAAGGACCATAAAAATATATTGAATCAGTGATAATGGTGTCTTATGTATTTGGTTGATATGCACTGTACTCTGATTACTCTACAGTTAGTATTGATGACATTATCATTATCTGTTGAAGATGTTCTTTTTACATGCTTAATAAGCATAGAGAGAGAGATGGCAGAAAAGACCAAGTGGTCCACCGAGTCTGCCCCCCTTTTTTTTAACCTTTTAGTTTGAGTAAAGAACTATATTAGTCCCTAGCATGTTTAAATTCATTTACTATTGACTGACTTGTTACTCTCTGCTGGAGGTCTTTTCAGGCATCAGCTTCTCTTTGGTTAAAAAAAAATCATTTCTAAGGCAAGTTTTAAGCCTGCCATAGATGGTGCGATTTTCTTTCCTGCAGCCACGAGTTGGTGTCAGTATTGATGAAGAAATCCCTCCCGCAGAGCTGTTCTGTTCTCCCGGCGGGAGGGGTGGGGTGAGCCACCCCTACCAGGAGAACACTGGCAATAATCACATGAAAAATCTGACAGGCTGGTAGTATACAAGTTGATCCATCAATCAACTTGGGTACACTCAGCCTTGCCCGTACATGATTCGAATCATCTATGGCCGACTTTAAGGTCTAGTCACACCAGGTTTGGTTGGGCTGCATTGGGCAGTCCCACCACAGGACAGGGCAAAATGGTGGTGTGCACTGAATAAAGTATGGCATGCAATACCTTTTTTCATGGCAACATAGTGCAACACATTCCACTGACTCACACTGTGCTGTAGCCAATAGAACTTAATGAAATGTCACAAAGAAATGGCGCTGTGAGACAGACCCTAAACTTTCCTCTTGCTTGTTTGAGGTCATATCTCTGTGTTCTTGATTTTGGCCCCATATTGGAAATACTGCCCCCTTGAACCTTATTCACACCCTTCATGTCTCTTTCTTTCTTTCTTTCTTTCTTTCTTTCTTTCTGCCAAGACAAATGATTGGAGGAAAGGCACACACACCCCCACTCCACATTCGCAAAGGACGGAAGTAATGTGCAGAGCTCTGCTGTAAAAAGACAAGCTCTCTGCTAATCTATTTATAGCAACCTCCCACGACACAAATTTCAGGCTGCTTTTTCTCTTTGAGAACATTGGCAAAGGAAGGAAGTAATGTGCAGAGCTCTGCTGTGAAAAGACAAGCTCTCTGCTAATCTATTTATAGCAACCTCCCACGACACAAATTTCAGGCTGCTTTTTCTCTTCTCTGAGAACTTGTCAGAAGTTATCAGGCTGATAACAGAGCTACACGGGACCCAGCTACACGGTGCTTTGGGGAGAGATAAGAAAACACTACTGATATACAGTATCTCACAAAAATGTGTACACCCCTCACATTTTTGTAAATATTTTATTATATCTTTTCATGTGACAATACTGAAGAAATGACACTTTGCTACAATGTAAAGTAGTGAGTGTACAGTTTGTATAACAGTGCAAATTTGCTGTCCCCCTCAAAATAACTAAACACACAGCCTTTAATGTCTAAACTGCTGGCAACAAAAGTGAGTACACCCCTAAGTGAAAATGTCCAAATTTGGCCTAATTAGCCATTTTCCCTCCCTGGTGTCATGTGACTCGTTAGTGTTACAAGGTCTCAGGTGTGAATGGGGAGCAGGTGTGTTAAATTTGGTGTTGTTGCTCTGACTCTCTCATACTGGTCACTTGAAGTTCAATATGGCACCTCATGGCAAAGAACTCTCAGAGGATCTGAAAAAAAGAATTGTTGCTCTACATAAAGATGGCCTAGGCTATAAGAAGATTGCCAATACCCTGAAACTGAGCTGCAGCATGGTGGCCAAGACCATGCATCTGTTTAACAAGACAGGCTCCACTCAGAACAGACCTCGCCATGGTCGACCAATAAAGTTGAATGCATGTGCTCAGCGTCATATCCAGAGGTTTGGGAAATAGACGTTTGAGTGCTGCCAGCATTGCTGCAGAGGTTGAAGGGGTGGGGGGGGGGGGTCACCCTGTCAGTGCTCAGACCACACACTGCATCAAATTGGTCTGCATGGCTGTCATCCCAGAAGGAAGCCTCTTCTAAAGATGATGTACAAGAAAGCCCGCAAACAGTTTGCTGAAGACAAACAGACTAAGGACATGGATTACTGGAACCATGTTCTGTGGTCTGATGAGACCAATATCAACTTATGTGGTTTAGATGGTGTCAAGCGTGTGTGGCGGCAACCAGGTGAGGAGTACAAAGTCAAGCGTATCTTGCCTACAGTCAAGCATAGTGGTGGGAGATCATGGTCTGGGGCTGCATGAGTGTTGCCAGCACTGGGGAGCTACAGCTCATTGAGGGAACCATGAATGCCAACATGGACTGTGACATATTACAGCAGAGCATAATCCCCTCCCTTTGAAGACTGAGTCACAGGGCAGTATTCAAACATAACGACCCCAAACACACCTCCAAGATGACCACTGCCTTCCTAAAAGAATACGAGGGTAAAGGTGATGGACTGGCCAAGCATGTATCCAGACCTAAACCCTATTGAGCATCTGTGGGGCATCCTCAAACGGAAGGTGGAGGAGCGCAAGGTCTCTAACATCCACCAGCTCCGTGATGTTGTCATGGAGGAGTGGAAGAGGACTCCAATGGCAACCTGTGAAGCTCTGGTGAACTCCATGCCCAAGAGGGTTTATTCAGTGCTTGAAAATAATGGTGGCCACACAAAATATGGACACTTTGGGCCCAATTTGGACATTTTCACTTAGGAGTGAACTCACTTTTGTTGCCAGTGGCTTAGACATTAATGGCAGTGTGTTGAGTTATTTTGAGGGGACAGCAAATTTACACTGTTATTAGAGCTGCATTATTAATCGTAAAAGAATTGTGATCTCAATTCCCCCCCTCTGCGATCTCCATCCCGCATTACTGTGATTCTCAGTGCAATCATAATGGAGACAGAGACACTAAAAAAAAAAACTGTCAGCTCAGGAAGAGATGAGAAGCTTCACACTGGGACACTTGGCTGCACAGGGGCGATCCGTCTTGTGGAGCAACTCAGCGTGACTTGCAAGCAACTTGATTGTAAAATAGAAGTCAATGCAAGTCGCCTGAAGTCTCCCCAGAAACCTTTTTCTAAGTCGGAACGACTTGAGTCTCTCCTATCTGGGCAGCCTGCCAAGCCTGAGAACATTGCTGATAAAAGAAGCAAAGAGACACAATGTTTCTACTTATCAAAGGGATGAACTCCGGTGTATAGAAGAGTTCAGTTTAACCATTTAAAGACTAACTCTTTTCTGACATTTGTTGCTTACAAGTAAAGATCCAGTATTTTCTGCTAACCCCCAAACATTATATATTTTTTTAGCAGAGACCCTAGCGAATAAAATGGCGGTTGTTGCAATATTTTATGTCACATGGTGTTTGCACAGTGGTCTTTCAAACGCAATTTTTTGGGATAAATGAGACTTTCAAAAAAAAAAACAGTGACGTTAGTCCAATTTTTTTGTATATGTAAGATGTTAAGCTGCGAAGATCATGAGAGAATCATGATCTTTATTCTAAGCAAAAAAATAGTGATTCTCATTTTGGCCAGAATCGTGCAGCTGTAACTGTTATACAAGCTGTACACTCACTTTTGGGCGGCACAGTGGTGTAGTGGATGGCACTTTCGCCTGGCAGCAAAAGGATCGCCGATTCGAATCCCAACCAAGACACTACCTGCTTGGAGTTTGCATGTTCTCCCTGTGCCTGCGTGGGTTTCCTCCGGGTACTCCAGTTTCCACCCCGACTCCAAAAGACATGCTGGTAGGTAAATTAGATTCTGTCTAAATTGACCCTAGTATATGTATGAATGTGAGTTAAGCTCCTTGAGGGTTGGGACTGATGAATGTACAATATATATGTAAAGTGCTGCGGAAATCGACAGTGCTATATAAGTACCTGAAATAAAAAATAGTTTACATTGTAGCAAAGTGTAATTTCTTTAGTGTTGTCTCATGAAAAGATATTATAAAATATTTACACTTATTTTTGTGAGATACTGTATGTGCCCAGCTCAAATTTAATGAATCAGTTTTACATCCACTTTAAGTTACTGCAGTGTCCCCTGATATGTTTTAACCCCCAGACCACACTAAGGTCACTTTCACAATGGGGCATTCTCCAGGCAGTTTTGCACTAAAAATAACACCTGTAAAGTGCCTGAAAAACACCCCCCCCCCATCCACCCCAGTGTGAATGCCCGAGTGCTTTCACACTGGGGCGGTGCGATTGCAGGAAATTACCAAAAGTAAACACCGCCTCGGAAGTGCGGCGCAGTGGCGCTTTTAACCCCTTGGTGGGGGGCTAAAAGTGCCCCGCGCCGCTATATTTACTGCTACTGCCCCACCGCCCCAGTGTGAATGTGGCCTAAAGGCATTTATTTTTTTTTTTTTTTTAGGTTTTGAGGAGAGGGATTAGAACACCTGTCAGATTTGTATTACTGTCTATGCCCCCAATAGGGAGATTCATTCTCTCTATTTGCCTTATTTACCTCTATCAGTTAAATTGAAAGAAAACCCTAAATATTTGCTTGACAACAGAACAGTAAGGCTCCATTGACACCAGAGCGTATTGATTTACTGGCGTTTTTCGGATGTTTTTAAGCGTTTATGCAGCTTTTTACAAGCTTTTCTGAGGCATTTTAGAAGCGTATTACAAGTGTTTTACAGCTTCAGGTGTTTTTGTTTAGCCAGAGGGAGAGGAAATTAGAGGTGGAGAGCTGCCATTTGAGCAGAAAAACGCTTGTAAAACGCTCAAGGCAGGCGTTTCTATTGAAGTCTTAGGGGCCAAAAACACTTATATTCGGCCAAAAAGAAGCTCATGTACTTTTTTGAGCATCAGGCGACCAAACACTCATATGTGAACAAGAGCTATTGAGTTGGATTTGGCTTGTTGAGCGTTAAAGCTACAAGCTTCAAGCAGAAAATCGCTGAGGTGTGAATGGGGCCTATTAGAGCAGAAATCTTCCAATGGGGACACTAGTTCTGGTGACCTGGTGATACCCTGGGATTCCCTCACTTTGGGGGGATTTTCTATCACTCCCCGCTTTGGCTGTGGGAAGTGAAGGAAAAAATCCCACCAAAGGGACATAGATGGCAAAAAAATGTTTTGCCTTTAGTGACACTTTAGCAAGAAGGAATATAAAAGATGTTAAATCATTTTGTAGTGGAGTTTTACCAAGATTTACGCTGGTTATTTCATAAAAAATGTGCAATGTGTTTTTTATGCTTAATTCAGTTTAGTTTAGTTTTTCACAGCCATCATTGAAATTCAAATCTTCCTTGAAAGTCTGAAAATGGTAGGTGATATCAATAGAAAGGAGGTGTGGGGATCACCTTCCCTGGGAAAAAGGTAGTCCATATGGCAGGTTTTTCATAAAGCTGACTTGCGGCCAGTTTTATTTAAAAGGTTACATAAAAAATCAAACATACAAAATAAATCCTTGCCATCCAGGCTCTTACTAAACATTTCCAGGTTTCCTAACTCAAAGGCGAAGGGCTTCTCCCAGTCACCCACAAAAGATAATGCAAACCTTTTTGTTTCAATCACAAAGCAAACTACAGTTCTGCAGCTCTCTCAGGTTTTTGGCTTCCTGAGTCCCAGGCAAGAGCAAACCTTTGCTCTACTTCTGCTTATTTATACCACCTGTTGGTGGACACAAGTGGGCCACAAAATCTGGTCTGGAACTAACCCTGCTAAGGTAGCTCGTAACACCTGGACCAGATTTTCCCTTAGTTCACTGCAAATAACCACATGCAAGGCGGCACATATCGTCCATCGATCACCTCACCTTTCATAATGTCACATATCCCCCCCTCTGCTCAAGCCCCTGTGGCTGAGCAACTGTTCCAACCAGACAATGGACACGGGAAAGGGCATCTACATTATTCTGGAATTTCCCAAGTTCCACTGTGAACTTGAATGCTTACAGAGCAAGGAACCACCTTGTCACGCAACTTTTTCTCTTTGTTATCACACATCCATTTAAGAGGGGCATGATCAGTGACTAGTTTGAATGGTCTCCCCAACAGGTAATATTTCAGGGCCTCTAAGGCCCATTTGATAGGTAAACATTCCTTCTCAACAATGGCATAGTTTTTTCTCCTGTCTCTTAAGCTTTCTGCTTAGGTAGACCACCAGGTGCTCCTCCCCGTCTCTGATTTTGGAAAGTACAGCACCCAGTCCCACATCAGAGGCGTCTGTCTGTACGACAAACTACTTTGTGAATTCTGGTGTCACGAGCAACGGTTCAACAGTTGAAATGCCTTCTCTGCCTCAGGATTCCACTTAATCATGACCGACCCTCGTCAGATCTGTCAGTGGGGCTGCAATGGTGGCAAAATTGGGTATAAAACGCCCGTAGTACCCTGTGATCCCCAGAAATGCACAAACTTGTTTTTTTTTTATAGGTTGGGGCCACTTTTGGACCGCCTCAATAATATTGATCTGAGGCTTAATCAGCCCTTGACCAATAATGTAGCCAAGGTATTTGGCCTTCTGCAAGCCTATGGCACACTTTTTGGGATTGACAGTGAGTCCTGCTTTCCTAACGGAATCTACTACTGCTTGCACCCGAGGCAAATGAGATTCCCAATCTGGGCTGTGGATGACAACATCGTCTAAATAGGCAGCTGCGTATTGGCGATGTGGTCTCAATGTCTTGTCCATCATTCTCTGGAATGAGGCAGGAGCACCATGCAAACCAAAAGGTATCTGCTTATATTGGAATGACCCCTCAGGAGTAGAAAAGGCAGTCTTCTCTTTTGCAGATTCTGTTATGGGTATCTGCCAATAACCTTTAGTCAGGTCTAAAGTAGTAGACTGCGAAAATGGGGCAACGGCACAGAATACTGACACTGGGCATGACTCACAATATTCTTTGACATCTGCATGTAACCCTCACCAAAAGAATCTCTGGGTTATTCTCTCCTTAGTTTTCTCTATACCCAGATGTCCACCCATTATATGACCATGGACCAAATCTAACACCATCCGGCGATAGGGTTTGGGAACCACTAATTGCTCTAACTCCTCCTCCCCTTGCTTTACCACTTGATACAGCGAGTTATTTTTAAGAGCCATGTAGGGAAAATACGCCCCTACATTGGGTTCAACAGGTTTGCCGTCAATCATTTTAATGTTTTTTCTGGCTCTAATGAGTGTAGAGTCTCTTAATTGTTCCATACAAAAATCATCTTTCTTGACTAAGTCAAGTACCACATTCTGTCCATTCTCATTAATAGAGTCAGAGATAATTTCTTGTTCATTATCCTCAAGCTGCGGGCTGGCATGCAGCTCCTCCTACTCCCCAACCATTACAGAAAAAGGAAAAGGTTCTACTCCTCCGTTGGACACACCAACAGTTTCCCTTTCAATTTTGCAATAAAAAGGGTCCGGAGTGAGTTCCGGTGTTTTCTCAGCAAGGGGAGCTCTGTCCTCCCGACTCCTTTTGTTTTCCTATAAACTCCAAAAGTGTAGAAAATATCTCCCCCCCCCCAGGACTCTATGAAGTAGTGAGGGTACCACCCCCACTGAATGTGCCACGGTGCCCCAAGGGGTATCAAACTCAACCACCGCAGTCTGATAGTCACGTGTGTCACCATGTATACAAGTCACCCCAATAGTGCCAGGCTGTAACTTTGCAGGATTTACAAAATCACCTTTGACTAATGTCACAACACTACCCAAATCTAGCAGCGCAGTGACTAGCTTGCCATCATCTAAGAATCACACACATTTGTTTTTCCATGCGTCCCTGACATGATGCAGTACATGCCACCTGTGCAAACAGAGATATGCATTTTTTAAAGTAAGCATTATCACATTGCATTGGTTCATCATTTAGGGAACAGTTAGCAGCAATATGACCTAACGCATGGCAGTGATAACCTTTTATGTGTTCTGTATCCAGTCCTCTAAACAGCCTCAGAGACCTTCCTGACCTATTTGGCCAGTCTCCAGGTCCTGAGCCCATAGTCTCATCTGTAGCAACAGTCTTGTAACTTTTCCCCACACCCTTGAAACCTGGAACAGTCTTACAGGATCCTCCGGGCGGTTTTTCACCCCTAGAGACATTGGAGTGGGGGCACGGATGGGTTCAACAAGTCCTCAGCAGCCGTATATCTCTCCACCAGCTGGTTTGTAGTCTTAGGGTCCCCATGGCTGACCCACTTCCTCAAAGTGGCAGGGAGCGCACATAAATAACGGTCCATGACCACATGTTTTACAATCATAGGGCCCAGCAAAGCCACTTCTTGGTGAGGTGCATTAAGTAAAACATTTGGGAGCTGTGTGGCTTGTCAGTACTGTATGATCACCGATGCACCCATTGAGCCTGGACTGCAATGGTGACGTTCAGGCGTGCAAGCATCTCAGCTTTCAATGTCTCATAATCCTGGGCAGCATCTGGTTCCAGGTCATAATAGTCCTTTTGGGGTTCCCCTGTCAGAAAGGGCACTAACAGTCCTGCCCATTGCTCTATTTGCCATCCTTCTCGAACAGTGACTCTTTCAAAAGTTGCAAGGTAAGCTTCCACATCATCTGCAGGTGTCATCTTCTGCAGGTAATAGCTAGCTATTTTCTGTTCCACCGGCAAAGGAGCTACGGACCCCTTCTTTAACTCCACCAGGGCCTCCACAGACTGGCGATTTGCCTCCTGCTGGGCTGCAATGGCCTGGCGATTCGCCTCCAGCTGCTGGCGATTTGCCTCCTGATGCGCTGCAGTGCCCTGTGTGACCTGACTATTGGTTTTCTGCTGGGTTGCAGTGGCCTGCAGCAGGGCTTTTAACACATCCTCCATCTCTCAGGTTTTTGGTTTCCTGAGCCCCAGGCAAGTGCAAACCTTTGCTCTACTCCTGCTTATTTATACCACCTGTTGGTGGAAACAAGTGGACAACAAGATCTGGTCCGGAACTAACCCTGCTAATGTGGCTGGTAACACCTGGACTGGATTTTCCCTTAGTTCACTGCAAATGAATGCATGCAAGGCAAAACATATCGTCCACCGATCATCTCGCTTTTTTATAACGGCACAGAGGTTAAATTTTGTTCCAGCATGTACTTATTCTGGCCTTATATGTATAGATAGTAATAAAAATCATCATTTTCAAACTTCATTGGAAGTATAATATTCTGTTGTGGATAATGAGTGTTTCCTCTCTTTTTTTCTTTATGTGGTGCACTCCCTACTTTTTTGCACAGACCTACAGTATATGTCATCCATGAAACGATCACAAAGTATCTCTTCATATGAAAACAAGCAATGTATGTATGATCAGTTGTCACCCAATGTATCAACTCTGAAATGTGCCCATTATAGAAAGAAAGACAAATATAAAAATACATAAAAGACACATGTAAAATAAAAAATATTCCAAACCATTGTTTTGGTTCTAACCAAAGGCTTCTTCAGAGAAAAAGCACATACTTCACCAGAGAGGCATCCTATGGTGTCCTTTCAGATATCAAATACTCTCTCATGAGGTGGAGCAGTAAATGTTGAAGAGCCTACAACATCTAGCATTGGCCAGGTTTCCAGTATGACACTGTGCAGAACGAATGTTCAAAGCAGTGTTTCTTGAGCTAAGTGCTTCCTTTTAAAGTCTGTGTGAACAAGGCTTTAGTTATACCTCTGTTAATTCTTGAATGTTTGGTGTGCCATTGTAAATCTATGAAAAATAAACTTTACAGTCAGTGTTGATGGGTCTGACCTCAGTGTTTACATTCTTCGTAGAAGAACAGATTTATAGTTAACAGATTTGACACTCCAACTTCCTCTCTGTTGAATTAATGCGTTGTCCTTTGGCTGTATAGAAACCTCTAACAAAATCAAAGAGTAAGCTAATTTTGTAGTGGAATTCATGGACACTGACGGCTGCTATCATGGTTGAAAACATACATGTTTGGGGGGGGGGGGGCCCCACCCTACCAAACCAAACGCATGGTGCTGCTTGTAAGGCCAATAGACAAAAAAGTACATATTACAGCGCACACATGATACATATTCCTGCCAGGCTGTTTAAAAGCATCTAAATGTATATAGCAAAAAATGCAACAATACGGGGGTTTGGTCACACTAAATGGCCATGAAGTGCTTAAGCCCACTGACTGCTTCAAAGTACCCCGATTCCCCGAGAGGATGGAGAAGAAGATAAAAAAAAAAGGGGGGGGGTACACAGTTTATATCAAAACTTGGTATGGTTAAGTAAACTACTTTTACAGTTGGGCTAAATATGGCAATTTTATGTATAAACTGATCCAAGGATACATTCTATCCAGGTGTTAATCTATACCTGCTTACTAAAACGCCATGTTGATAGAGTTCTTATCTTCTTTGGTCTCCCAATGTGAGTCTGTGGAAAAAATGCTGCCTAGTGTATTAAATGGATCAAGCAGCACACAGAGGCAGAAAAACAGCAAAAATAACCAGGAAAATGCACTTCAAAAAAGTTATGAATTGATTTGCATTTTAATGAGTGAAATAAGTATTTTATCCCCTATCAATCAGCAAGATTTTTGGCTCCCAGTTGTCTTCTATACAGGTAACAAGCTGAGATTAGGAGCACTCTCTTAAAGGGGGTGCTCCTAATCTCAGCTTGTCATCTGTATAAAAGACACCTGTCCACAGAAGCAATCAATCAATGAGACTCCAATCTCTCCACCATGGCCAAAACCAAAAAGCTGTCCAAGGATATTCAGGGACAAGATTGTAGATCTAACCAAGGCTGGAATGGGCTACAAGACCTTCACCAAGCAGTTTGGTGAGAAGGTGATAACAGTTGGTGCGCTTATTCACAAATGGAGGAAACACAAAATAACTGTCAATCTCTCTCGGTCTGGGGCTCCATGCAAGATCTCACCTCGTGGAGTTTCAATGATCATGAGAATGATGAGGAATCGGCCCAGAACTACACAGGAGAATCTTGTCAATGATCTCAAGGCAGGTGGGACCATAGTCACCAAGAAAACAATTGGTAACACACTACGCCTTGAAGGACTGAAATCCTTAGTAACATGGTAATAGTAACATAATAGTGACGGCAGAAAAAGACTGAGTAGTCCATCGAGTCTGCCTTTTTTTCCCCATTAACCTTGTTGTGTGACTATAGATTTATGTTTATCCTAAGCATGCTTGAAGCCATTTACTGTTGACTGTCTCACAACCTGTGTTAGTAGTTTATTCCAATCATCAACTACCCTTTCAGTAAAATAATACTTTCTAAGATTAGTTTTGAACTTCCCTCCAGTTAGCTTGAGGTCATGTCCCCGTGTTCTTGATTCTGGTTTCATATTGAAAAGACTGCCCTCCTGAACCTTATTCCCCCCCCCTTGATATATTTAAAGGGTTCAATCATGTCTCCCCTTTCCCTTCTTTCCTCCAGACTGTACATATTAAGTTCCTGAAGTCGCTCTTGATATGTTTTATCCACAAGACCTTTCACCATTTTTGTTACCCATCTCTGAACTCGTTCTATCTTATCAATATCTTTTTGTAAGTGAGGTCTCCAGAACTGGACACAGTATTCTAAGTGAGGTATCACTAAAGATCTATATAGAGGAATCAGAACCTCCTTCCTCCTGCTGGTGACCCCTCTACTGATACTTCCCAGAATTCTATTTGCTTTTCCCACTGCCTGGTCACACTGTTTGCTCATTTTGCAATCATCTGAAATAAGCACCCCCAAATCTTTTTCTTCTGTAGTGCTGGCTAACACTGTGCCCCCAATGCTGTACTCTCTAAGGGCATTCTTATTCCCTAGGTGCATTATTTTGCATTTAGAAATATTGAACTGCCGTCGCCACTGCTTTGACCAATCTTCCAGCAATGCCAAATCATGTTCCATGTTACAAACACCTCCAGGGATATCAACCCTATTACACACCTTTGTATCATCAGCAAAGAGACATACCTTGCCCAACAAACCTTTAGTTAGATTGCTTACATATAGATTAAATAGAACAGGACCCAGTACAGAGCCTTGTGGTACCCCACTAGTGCCTGGTCTCTGCTCTGAGTGAACCCCATTTACAGCCACACTCTGGGATCTATCGTTTAGCCAACTGCATATCCACTGAACCACCCAAGGGTTAAGTCCCTGCTTGTACAACTTTTGTATTAGATCATTATGTGGAATTGTGTCAAATGCCTTGCTGAAATCAAGATACGCTATGTCCACAGCACCACCCTGGTCCAAAACACTGGTAATATAGTCAAAAAAAATCAATCAGATTTGTCTGAGACGATCTGCCCTCAGTAAAGCCATGCTGCTTTGGGTGCAGCAAGCTGTGTATTTTTAAGTGATCAATGATCCTCCTTTTCAGGAGCGATTCCATTAACTTGACTATAATTGATGTTAAACTCACTGGCCTGTAATTGCCAGCTACTACCTTGCTGCCCTTCTTGTGGATAGGTACAATATTAGCTATCCACCAATCATGGGGAACTTCTCCTGTTAGAAGAGATTGATTAAAAAGATCAGTTAATGGTTGAAATAAAAATGAGGTGGTTATGGTTTCCCCAAGTTTATTTGTAACTATATATTACTTGCCAATTCCTCTCATTCGTTAAACTACTAAAACTCTGATACCAGTAATGATAATAGTATGATAGTAAGATTAGCTTATATCTATATATATATATATAAAAATAATCAATCACTATACTTCAATAAAGCAAAGATTACATTTATTTTAAGGAAAACAGAAATGCTAACATAACAACGCTAAGAAAATATCATAGAGCCTATAACAAATAACATAAGGTGATACTTAGGCTGTCCTCGAAATGTTGTTCTGGCTGGCCTGATGGTAGATAAGAGAGGGATATATATGGGGTTCCTCGGCCTTTTAAACTCATTCATACATCATCCACACACACCCGCCCAACGCCGGCCTACTTATGCATTCTGTCCAATGATGACAGACTTCCTTTCCTTGAGTCTGCCCTAGGACGCATGCCTGGATTGTCCACTAGAGGCAGTATATGTCCATTTATCACTCACAGCTGACCCATGATCTTTTGGGGTCAGCTGGTCCCTTTGATGTCATGTAATCAGGAACTGTTCATTTGCACCTCCCCAGGAGGTCTCCTCTGACTTTCTCTACCACTACCCCTCATCGCAGGGGGTGTATGGATATTTCCTGGAAGGATATGGCTATTTACCACCACCCCACTGTGTCAACTTGTCCAGATGTTTTTCGTGCCCACACAGTAGCTAGACAACTTTGGCCTGTCATATCCGTAACACTCCAGAACTATGATATTAAATCAGATTGCCATCCAACAATTGTCCAACAACTATATCTCGAAACGTGTAAGTGCAAAAAGGAAACAACTGCGCTGACAAACAGCAGCCAGCACAATCAGATAAAACTGCAAAACAAGTGAGCAATAAAGTGCGGTGCTAAATACAAAAGTGCTAGTGTGCAACACAATTCATGAAGGATTAATATGACAAAAATAAATAAATGAAGGCATATATGAATTTCCACAAAGTTCATCAATCACTTCTTAAATATATTAAAAACAGAAGGTGCATAAGTGCATAAAATCCATAAATGTGCCTGATTGACCATATAATCTTGAACAGGTGACAAGTGAAGAAAAACCATGGCGTGATCCACCACCAAATATAGATGGACTCTTACCAAATGGATGTGACCCTATTACAGAGTCGAAAGCACATATATGGAGGCAATGGGAGATATCATCTGCTCATGGATGGATGGATCCAGATCCGCAATCCAAAACAATGGCCAGAAATACTCTCCACTCAAAGACACGTGGCATCATGGATATAAAATGAAGAAGATACCGACTGAATGTAAATCAATATGAAACAATATTTAAAGACAGAGTTACAGGGTACTCACATGTAGTCATAAAAAAACGGGCATCACAGAAAAACTATATCTCAAAGTTCTCTTAGAATTCTGGGATGAATACCATCAGGGCCCATTGCTTTATTAAGCTTTAAACGAGACAGTTTCTCCGCTACCTCTGTCTCCAGAAATGTTATTTTTATTTATTTATTTCAGGTACTTGTATAGTGCTGTCAATTTACGCAGTGCTTTACAGATATATTGTACATTCACATCAGTCCCTACCCTCAAGGAGCTTACAATCTAAGGTCCCTAATAAATCACACATATAACTGATAAGCGCTACTGACACCACAATTCAGTGATGCCAATTGTCCATAATAGTAAAATTATTAATAAACTTTCATAAAAAATCCATAAGTGCACTCTTTGGTGAAGCATCCGTGTACCCGGCACACCTTCACCACACCACGTGGGAGACCGGGGTTTCCACCTATTTGGAGAGACTTACCAGATGGTGGCTAATAAAATGGCCAAACAGCTGTCTTTGAGATGTCTCTCTTTTTTAAATCTAAGGTCCCTAACTCACATTCATACATATACTAGGGTCAATTTAGACAGGGTCTAATTTACCTACCAGCATGTCTGTGGAGTGTGGGAGGAAACAAGAGTACCCAGGCACAGGGAGAACATGCAAACTCCAGGCAGGTAGTGTCCTGGTTGGGGTTCGAACCAGCGACCCTTTTGCTGCCAGGCGAAAATGCTATCCACTACACCACTGGTGCCGCCCCTAGAAGTCCTAGAAATTAACCATCATTACTAGAACCAATATGATTCCCTAACTTATCGTTAGTGCAGTCTATTTCTGAGAAGACTGAACAGAAGTAATTGTTTAAATGGTTTGCTACAGCTTGGTCTCCCTCAACATATGTGTTGTGCCCCGTTTTTTCATTTTAGTGATCCCATTGTATTTTTTCCTTCTCTCACTAATGTACCTAAAAAAGGTTTTATCTTCTTTCTTAGTATACTTAGCAATTTCTTCCTCTTTCTGTGTTTTTGCAGCACTAATAATGTGTTTGGCCTCCTTTTGTCTATTTTTATACTCCTCTCTGTCAGCTGCCCCTCCTGTTTCCTTGAATCTTCTATATGCAATTTTTTTTCCCTTTACTATCCTACTTACCTCTTTGGTGAACCATATTGGTTTTTTCTTCCGTTTATTCTTACTAACTTGCCCGTTCAATCATTCTTATTTGCCTTCTTTTTTGGTTATACCAAGTGGTTTCTCCATTCATCCTATCATTTCCCTTTTTTTTAACGTATATCTTCTAAGTTCCTTTGTCCTCCCCGTCGACTGTCTCTCCTCATATTTTTATCTGTTTTCCTCCGGTTTGTGTAATAATCACGACGTTTTTGTGTCTTTCTCCTTCTTTAACGATTCATATGATTCTTTCTTCTATTTTGGAAAAAATCCATGTAATCACTCTCTTCCTTTTTTATGTTACCCTAGTGATTTTACTTTTTTGCCCCGTGTTGTGTATACAACTCCCTCTGGTTCGACATCGTTTGGTAAATTTGTTAATGA
>BLSH010158756.1:634220-652551 GCA_018402905.1 Glandirana rugosa | reverse complement strand
ACTCCTCTCTGTCAGCTGCACCTCCTGTTTCCTTGAATCTTCTATATGCCATTTTTTTCCCCTTTACTATCCTACTTACCTCTTTGGTGAACCATATTGTTTTTTTTCTTCAGTTTATTCTTACTAACTTGCCTAAAATATAATCGAGTTGCCTCCAAGATGGTAGACTTTAATAGTGCCCACTGATTACTTACTCCTGTCATTTTACTCCAACCTTTCAGTTCATTTTTTAGAAATTTCCCCATTTCAGCAAAATTCTTTTAAAATCTAAAAATTTTGTTTTTGTATATGATTTTTCAGTTCTTGTTTTAATATCAAACCAAAGATCACTAGAACCCAAATTCTCTCCCACCTCAACATCAGACAGTCGATCCCTATTTGTCAGTACTAGGTCAAGAATATAATCTCCTCAAGTTGGGCTTATTACTAATTGTTTTAGAGAAACCACTTTCAGTGCTTCCATTACATCCCTGCTCCTGCTTGTAAAAGCTGTTGGAGAGTTCCAGTTAATGTCAGGCATGTTGAAGTCACCCATAATCAAAACCTTTCCCTTCATTGCCAATTGGTTTATCACGTCAATCAACAAGTTATCATAATCTTAAGTCTGTCCTGGGGGTCTGTATACTACACCAATTCTAAGGGCAGATCCCTCTCTGGTTGGAAGGCAGATCCAGAGAGTTTCGAGTACTTCATTTGTTTTTTTAATTAATTTTAGTTTTATGCAAATTTTTACATATATGGCAACTCTACCTCCCCCCTTCCCTACGCTGTCATTCCTGTATAGTGTGTACCCTGGTACAGTTATTTCCCAGTCATTTGAATCCTCAAACCATGTCTCTGTAATTGCAACAAGGTCCAAGTTGTCCCTAGACATAAGAGCTGTCAGCTGTCAGCTGAAGTGACCACCCCATTAGCCCAGTCGTTGGCAACACAAACCCTCACATTTGTTTCAACTTGATAGAAAAGCTCCACAACAATTACAACTCTGCCCCCCCATTTCTCAGGTTAAATGCATGTCCAAAAAATTCCTAAATTCCATACCAAGAAGCTCAGTGCCCTTGTGTGAGGGATGCAGGTCATCTCTCTTGTAAAGTTTAATGTTCAGATGGGTCATGGATGAGTATTCCAGCATGATAATGACCCAACACACATGACCAAGGCAACAATGAAGTGGCTCAAGAAGAAGTGCATTAAGGTCTTGGAGTGGCCTAGCCAGTCTCCAGACCTTAATCCCTTAGAAAATATGTGGAGGGAGCTGAAGGTTCGATTTACCAGATATCAGCCTCGAAACCTCAATGACTTGGAGAGGATCTGCAAAATCCCTCCAAAGTGGCCAACTACAAGAAACGTCTGACCTCTGTGGTTTTGCCACCAAGTACTAAATAATGTTTTGTGAAGGGGTCAAATATTTATTTCACTCATTAAAATACAAATCAATTTATAACATTTTGAAATGCGTTTTTCTGGATTTTTTTGTTGCTATTCTGTCTCACTGTTAAAATAAACTTACCATTAAAATTAAAGACTAATCGTTTCTTTGTCAGTGGGCAAACGTACAAAAATGAGTAGGGGATCAAATACTTTTTTCCCCTCACTGTATCTGGATACATTGGATTACATAATATTGACATTAAATATTGATTAAATGCCAAGCCCACCCAAAATATCTCTTCAGTTTTGTGTGTGCACAGGTGGTTCAAATCACTCAGCACATTCTTATATCTATGGGGTACTTCGGTAGAGGATGTATTTGTGCTAGTTTATGTCTTATCCTCTCCCAGAAAGCCATAGTAAATGTTTTTTTTTTTTTCTCGTCACCACAGGGTCACATTTACGCAAAGCACACAACATAAAACTAAGGTTCTATACTTACCTTTCTGGTGGTCCTTTTTGTTAAGACACTGCCTCCTCATTTTTTTTTTCCCAGCCGCACTTCCAGGTGTGTAGAATGCTAGTTTCCCATCACACTCTGTGGTTCCTTCTGACAGATCATACATCACTACAGGGGAAACCACAGCATGCTTGAGTAGTTGGCATTCAACCAATCTGACAGGTCAAATATCTGATGCAACCTGGGCAACAAATGGGCTGCTGGAAAGGTAAGTATAGTGCCTTATCTTTTACAGGGTGTGCTTTGTGAAAAAGCGACTCTGTGGTTACAGGCCTACTTTTTTAAATGTCTTTTTTTATTTTAGTATTTTGTAAGCAAAGTTACTAAACAGAGCCTCCTGGGCATACCCTGGCTCAAGGCAAATAACAATAAAACAAATAAAGCAGAAGATACTTTAACTACTCATTAAGCGTCTAGAACAGCTATTCTAAACCAGGGTTCCGTGAAACCCTAGGGTTCCTCCAGCGGTTGCCAGGGCTTCCTTGAGCTGTGACTAATTGACCTTTGACCTGGTGGTGTCCGCATAGTTCCAAGGTCAAAACCACTTGGAAGAACGAGTGGCATGGCACCAATAATCTTTCTGATCAGCCATTCCCAACCAGGGCTCCGTGGAACCCTAGGGTTTCTTGAGCTGTGGCTGAGTGACTTCCCATTTGATGGTGGCTCCATACAGTTGTGCTCATACGTTTACATACCCTGGCAGAATTTCTGATTTCTGGGCCATTTTTCAGAGAATATGAATGATAACACAAAAACTTTTATTTCACTTATGGTTTGTGTTTGGCTGAAGCCATTTATTATCAATCAACTGTGTTTACTCTTTTTAAATCATAATTACAACAGAAACTACCCAAATGATCGAAAGTTTACATACCCCAGTTCTTAATACCGTGTATTGCCCCCTTTAACATCAATGACCGCTTGAAGTCTTTTGTGGTATTTGTGGATGAGGTTCTTTATCTTCTCAGATGGTAAAGCTGCCCATTCCTCTTGGCAAAAAGCCTCCAGTTCCTGGAAATTCTTGGGCTGTCTTGCATGATCTGCACATTTGAGATCTCCCCAGAGTGGCTCAATGATATTGAGGTCAGGAGACTGAGATGGCCACTCTAGAACCTTCACTATATTCTGCTGTAGCCAATGACAGGTCGACTTGGCCGTGTGTTTTGAATCATTGTCATGTTGGAATGGCCAAGTACATCTCATGCGCAGCTTCCTGGCTGATGAATGCAAATGTTCCTCCAGTATTTTTTGATAAAATACTGCATTAATCTTGCCATCAATTTTGACCAAATTTCCTGTGCCTTTGTAGCTCACACATCCCCAAAACCTCAGCGATCCACCTCTGTGTTTCCCAGCAAGAATGGTGTACCTTTCATTATAGGCCTTGTTGATGCCTCTCCAAATGTAGTGTTTATGGTTGTGGCCAAAAAGCTCAATTTTGGACATGTTTTCGGAGAGTCCTGTATTTCACCTGAAGTTATTTGTGAGTTTTTCTTTGCATCCCAAAAAATTTTCCTCGCAGTTGTGGCTGAAATTTTAGTTGGTCTACCTGACCGTGGTTTGGTTTCAACAGAACCCCTGATTTTCCACTTCTTGATTAGAGCTTGAACACTGCTGATTGGCATTCTCAAATCCTTGGATATCTTTTTATATCCCTTTCCTGTTTTATACAGTTCAACTACCTTTTCCCGCAGACCCTTTGACAATTCTTTTGCTTTCCCCATGACTCAGAATCCACAAACGTCAGTGCAACACAGGATGAAAGATGCAAGGGTCTGTCAGGAGCCCAGAAACTCATTGACCTTTTATACATACACACACACACACACTATTTACAAGCAAACAGATCACAGGTAAGGATGGTTACCTTTAATAGCCATTTAACCGGTTCTGTACCGGCTCGCGTACATTTACTGCTGCAGTGTGGCTCTATTCTGCAAATCGCTGTCTATAAACGGCGGCTCGTGCGGGAAGGTTCCGCTGGCGGCGCACTCTCGTGTCCGCCGCACTCTGCAGGAGCTGCGATGACCTGGCAGAGAGAAAGAACGAGGAACCGCCAATGTAAACACGGCAGTTCCCTGCTCTGTCAGTGGGCATTTAAAAGATCTACTGATCCCTGTCACTGGGATCAGTTAGATCTCTTATGCCTATGGTAGCCCAGCCTCCTCCCAGTTAGAACATGCCCAAGAAACACAGTTAACCCCTTCACTGCCAATGACATTTGTACAATAATTTAAATTTCTGATCGCTGTATAAATGTCATTGGTCCCAAAAAAAGTGTCAAAAATGTCCGACATGTCCGCCCCAATATCAAAGTCCCGATAAAGATCGCAGATCGCCACCATTACCAGTAATAAAAAAAAATTGTAAAAACACCAGAAATGAATTCTCATGGTTTGTAAACGCGGCAACTTTTGTGCAAACCAATCAATGAATGCCGATTGCGATTTTTTTTTTTTTTACCATGAATATGAGGAAGAATATAAATCCGCCAAAACCGATGAATACATTTTTTTTTATATATTTTTTTTTTGGATTTGTATTGTAGCAAAAAGTAAAAAAAATATATATATTTTTTTGCAAAATTGAAGCTCTTTTTTTGTTTATAGCGGTGATCAGAAGTGACGCAGAGGTGATCAAATACCACCAAGAGAAAGCTCTATTTGTGGGAAAAAAAGGACGCAAATTTTGTTTGGGTACAACGTCGCACGGCTGCGATATTGTCAGTTAAAGTGACGCAGTGCTGAATCGCAAAAAATGCTCTGGTCCTAATATGGGAAATCCTTCCGGGGCTGAAGTGGTTAAACCCCTTTGTGTCAACTTGTGTGCTTGTTATCAGGCCAAAATCACCAGGGTATGTAAACTTTTGATCAGGGTCATTTATTATTATTATACAGGATTTATATAGCACTAACAGTTTAGGCAGCGATTTACAATGTAAAAGGGAGACAATACAGTTACAATACAATAAAGTACAAGAGGATCAAGATGGCCCTGCTCAGAAGAGCTTACAATTTAATAGGGTGGGGCAGGTAGTACAAAATGTTCTAACTGTGGGCAATGAGTTGATGGAGGAGGTAAAAGATTAATTGGAGGTGTGATAGGCTTCCCTGAAGGGATGAGTTTTCAGGGATTGCCTGAAGGTAGCAAGAGAAGGAGATAGGCGGACAGGTTGAGGTAGAGAGTTCCAGAGGATGGGATAGGCTCTGGAGAAATCCTGGAGGTGAACATGGGAGGAGGAGACGAGGGAGCTTGAGAGTAGGAGGTCTTGGGAGGAACGGAGAGGATGGTTTGGGGGATATTTGGAGACAAGGTTGGTGATGTAGCTTGGGGCAGACTTGTGAATGGCTTTGTATGTTGTGGTTAGTATTTTGAATTTAATTCGCTGGGCGATTGGGAGCCAGTGTAGGGATTGGAGAAGAGGGGTGGCAGACACTGAGCTGTTGGTAAAGTGGATAATTCTGGCAGCAGCATTCATAATAGACTGAAGAGGGGATAGCCTATGGAGAGGGAGGCCAATAAAAAGAGTTGCAATTGGAAACCGTGGGCGGTTATCAAGTGACTAAGGGAGGAGGTGTAGATAGAGAAGAGAAGGGGTCCAAGAACAGAGCCTTGGGGGACCCCGACATAAAGGGGCAGTGGAGAGGAGACGACAGAGTTGTAGGTAACACTGAAGGAGCGCTGTGATAGGTAGGAGGAGATCCAGGATAGAGCAGAATCTTGGAGGCTGAGGGAACTGAGTTTATTGAGAAGGAGTGGGTGGTCAACAGTATCAAAGGCTGCAGAGAGGTCAAGCAATAGAAGTATGGAGTAGTGGCCAGTGGTTTTATCAGTTCGTAAATCGTTAGTGAGTTTAGTAAGGCAGTATATGTGGAATGTTGCAAACGAAAGCCAGACTGTAAGGGGTCAAGAAGGTTATTTTCACTCGGGTAGGAGCTAAGACGGTTATAGACTAAGCATTCTAGAAGTTTAGAGGTGAATGGGAGCAATGAGATGGGTCTTAAGTTGTTCAGGTTGGTGGAGTCCAGTGAGGACTTTTTAAGTATGGGAGTGATCTGCACATGTTTTAGAGGGGAGGGGAAGGTGCCATTAGAGAGGGAGAGATTGAAGATGTGGGTGAGGGAGCATAGGAAAGAATAGGAGGGTGACCGTAGTAGTTGTGAGGGAACAGGTTCCAGGGGACAACTGGTTAGGTGGGCATCTGAAAAAAGTTCCGTAATCACTTTAGTGGTATCCAGTTCAAAAGAGGAGAGCGTTGACTGTGCGGTTAGGCAAATTCTGTTGGATGGGGAAGATGTTCGCACAGTGGCGGTGTCCTCATGTATTGCATCAATCTTGTCTTTGAAGTGATTAGCAATCTCTTGGGCAGTGAGTGAGTTAGTGGGTAGAGGGGGTGGGGGACGAAGCATAGAGTTAAACGTTGAGAAGAGCCGACGGGGACTGGATGACAAAGCATTAATGAGAGACAAAGTAGGCTTGTTTGGCAGCGTGGAGGCGGGATTTGTATTTTAGAAGGGCAGATTTATATAGGATGAAGTCCTTCAGGTATTTGGTTTTACGCCACAGTCGCTCAATAGCACGGCAATGTCTCTGAGATTTCTAATGTTTTCAGTTTGCCATGGTTGTAACGGTCGGGGCCTGATTCTGCGTGTATTTAGAGGAGGAAGTGCATCCAGTGATGATGAGCGTGAACTGTTGTAGACAGAGGTGGCCAGGTCAGGACAAGACAGGGGAGATATTTTGTCATATAGGTGGTCAATAGCAGAACAGAAGAGAGAAGGGCTAAAGTGGCGGAGGTTCCTACAAGTGATTGCTGCTTGGAGCGATGGGCGGTTGGAGGCAAGGATACAGTGAAACTGATGAGGTTGTGATCAGAGAGAGGAAAGGGGGTGATGGTGAGGTTGCCATGATTGCAGAGATGGGAGAATACAAGGTCAAGTGTATTACCACTGTAGTGAGTGTGTCCATTGGGTTAGGTCAAAAGATGAGGTTAAGTTGAGAAGTTGAGCTGTAGCTGGGCTATTAACAGTGACCGGAATGTTGAAGTCACCAAGAATGATTGTGGGTATCTTTTGGGTAGTTTCTGTTGTCATTATGATATTGAAAGAGAAAACACAGTTGATTGATAATAAATGGCTTCAGCCAAACACTAACCATGAGTAAAATAAATGTTTTTGTGTTATCATTCATATTCTCTGAAAAATGGCCCAGAAATCAGAAATTCTGCCAGTGTAAGTAAACTTATGAGCACAACTGTAGTTCTGGGGCCAACACTATTTGGCAGAACCACCTACTCTACATCAATTATCTGTAAGGGTAGCATTCTGATGAACACTGTAAAGGGAGAGATTCCTCCCACTGAACTCCAATGAATTGTTTTTTGCAAGGGTTCCACTGACCTGAAAATTATTTCAAAGGTTCCTCCAGGGTAAAAATGTTGAAATACACTGGTCTGGAGCAACGATAAGAACAAAGTATGCTCTTTCTTAAAGATATATTCTTTCTAAAACTTTGTTTTATGAGAAGTGAGGCAGAGTTTAATCTCTTGCCATGATTTTACTACTGTATCCCTATAAGGCTTCTCCTACCTCCCATAACATCAGCATTATGGAATCGCCACCTTCTCAGGATTATATGAAGGAGGCACTCCAGAGAGGTGATACAAGAAAAATCCTGACTGTCACTTCTAGAACAACAGAAAGAACAGAGCATGCTCAGATCCACCAAGTTGTACAAGTAAAGGAGAGAAAATCAAAAGAACTGTCACGTCCATCATAGCTATTGCAAAAGATACATAAAGCTACTCTGTGCCACATTATTTGGGATACCCCACATTCAACTGCAAAACAGGAGTGCCCATACTATTGTAGTAGCCTCCAAAGATTCAAGAGAGAGCCAACCTACAGGTTCACTTTAACCATTGTTTTTTTACATTCTTTTGTATGATGGACAATCAATCAGGGAAGAATGCCACTGGAAACCACGAGACAGCACATGATTCAAAATGCCTCAAACCCATCAAAATTATCAGTAAGGCAACAAAGTTGCCTTTCTGCCATTATCATGAGTATTAGAAATGCACCTTTTGTTGATAGAGCGGTAACCAGAATGACACATTTTATGGTGGATTGTGCCACCCTGTTCCTTGCAAATCATTGATAGTATTTCCTGAATATAATTAACTAATTGATTTAACATGAAGGGTTGATTCATGAAAACCGGGAAGGAGAAAAGTGAGCAAAACACTGGAATTGTTGCCTCTAATGGCCAGTCAGAATTGTTGTTTATTGTTCATAAAATGAAAGATGAAACTTGATTGGTTGTAATTGGTCACAGTTTAGATTTTGTGCTTTTTTTTTCCTCCTATTTTCATTGAAATTCCCCATTACCTGTGATTGATCTTTATTTTTACTCATTAGCAATGCATTAGTCACTTGCCCTGTAGCTGACATTTTCCCAGAACTGACAACACAGCTGCCTACAGGGCACAGGCAGTGCCACAGTTTCAGACAGCATCTATCAGAGAAAAGTTTTTCATCTGATTGAACATTGTTCCTCGACTTGACTGTAGCGATAAAAGGGCTGATGGTCCCAACCTTCATGTAGGTATTTTATTTATAGGTGGATCCTAGCTTTCTGTCCATTCTCCATGATATAAAATAAAAAAATCCAGCAGGCACAAATGCAGATCCTGAAACCCTAGAGCAAAATCTTATCAACCCTCAGAGATGAGAAACTGTCAAGTGCTTCAACTTTCCTGCATCTATCAAAAACTGTTTTTTTCCTTTTGTATGGAATGCCTAAATACCAGATTGAAATCATTGAGAAAGGAGGTCAGAACAGCATGTACAGTATGCACTCGCCTGTGCTCCTAGAAGTGATGAATGCCATGTGCTGTGACCTGCACTGCATAGCCTATAATGTGCTCTTACCCACTGTGCATTAGAGCTGAAGTTTGCCATAGACGTAAAAGCAGTCCTTTAAGACGAGGAAAACCCAAATGGGGTTTACTTCCTCTACATTCTATGCATCGCATAGTAGCCCATTATGTGGCACTTACCTGCAAATGAAGCCTGCGACGTCCAGCACTGCCCCCTGTGCTGGCAGCGTCCATCTTCTGCCCCTCTTCATTTCGAGGGCCGCGACTCCGGCTCTGTGACTGGCCGGAGTCGAGTGACGTCACTCTCGCGCATGCACGTGGGAGCCGCCAGTCACGTCACAATCACAGTGAAGAAACTGCATGGAGGCCGTTTCTTCACTGCGCATGTGCCGAAATGACATTGGCACATCTAGGAAACTGCATATCTCCTAAACCGTACAGGTTTGGGAGATATGCAGGGCACCTGCAGGTAAGCCTTATTATAGGCTTACCTATAGGTTAAAGTGGTTGTCACGAGTTGACAACCACTTTAAGTACAGACATGTCTGCATTCTACATGTGTCTTTATGATTTAAAGGGTCAGTTCCCAGGCCTTTAACACCTACCCAACTAGGATTGGATGTTGGCTTTTTACTTTTCTGTTATGCTTTCATTCGAACTTTCATAGAAAAAATCTTTGTCAACCTTGTTCAAAAACTCTTAAAATTTGTCCAGCCTTGCTACTTAAATGGAATCCCAAACCTTTCAGACAGGTTTCATTATAATGTGTACGATTTTTCCCAAATGAAAATCACATTCACAGTTTGGTTGAGAAAAATTTTCATCCTGCGCCTTCCTTTATTTTTGTCACTGCAGTTGAAAATGACTGTTGTTTTGACCCCACTAACCATTAGAAAATTGAGCGAATATTCCAATAACAAATCATTTTTAAACAAAACTCTACTGATGTATGGCCAGCTTAAGAACCCCTACTGTATTTTTTACAAGGAAGAATGATACTTAAAGGCAGAACAGACCTGGAAACAATGATGAGGAAGTCTTACTGCTAGAAACCCTACAAGAGATAGACTCACATGAGCGCTATTAAAATATCATTTTTGGGTGGACTCTCATATTTAAAGTGGTTCTAAAGACAGAAGGTTTTTGTTATCTTAATGCATTCTATGCAAACTTCAGTGTGCAGCAGCCCCCCTAATACTTACCTGAGACCCATCTCAGTCCAGCGATGTTGCAAGAGAGACTCAGCTACCCGGGACTCTCCCTTCTGATTGGCTGAGACACACAGCTGTCAATCAAAGTTAGTGAGCCAATGAGGAGAGGGGGATGGGCCGAGCTGTGGCTCTGTGTCTGAATGGACACACAGAACAACGGCTCAGCTCAAGCTATTTGCTGTGGGGGCACTTGGCAGGGGGGAGGGGCCAGGAGCGCCAGCGAGGGACCTGAGAAGAGAAGGATCTACGCTGTTCTATGCAAAACCACTGCACAGAGCAGGTAAGTATAACACGTTTGTTATTTTTACACAATAAAAAACAAGACTTTACTATCCTTTTAATCATTGTGTGCAAAATAGTGACCAGGGTCAACATTATGTGGCTATGCACAATCATTTGTGCCTTTGCAGCTGTGGGATTTAAGGTGGCCATACATGGATTGAAATTCGGCCAGTTCAGCAGGTACCGTCCGAATTTCTATCAATGTATGGGCATCCTGGTTGTACAGATGATGACCTATCGATTGACTTCTGTACAACCAGCCTGTCTGTTTTTTTCTCTAAATGATCAATGCTATAGCCAGTAACACTGATCAATGTGTAATCTGACAGTGGGGATGGCTCCCCTCCGTGAGAACACAATAGCACAACGGAAGTGGTTCCCCCATCCACCTCGAATGTGTGGATGGAGGAATCGGCACATTTTCTGTTATTCAACACTATAAGTTTTGATTGATTTGCATAATAAGCGTTGACCTTCTGTAGGCAGTTTTCTCCCATGCTTCTTTCACACCCAAAGCATAAGAATTTTCCATAAATTAAACTTGACTTTAAAGTAACCTTGTCACACACCTAGGCACTTTAAACTGAGCATATGATAAAACAGGCATAAGGGATCACCTTCATAAGAAAACAAACCAATACTAGAGCAATGTATCTATAGAGATACAGCAGGCATTTGCAGTTCTATACACACGTTGTGTTTTTTTTGTTTGTTTCCTTTTAATGTCACATTTGTTGTTTTTCCCTTTACATCCAAATCAATCCTTCTTCTGCTTTAATTTGTTGGACTGTATCACTGACTAATAGTAAGGTTTGGAAAGTGGTACGGGGGCATGGACAAGCTTGACTTTTACTGAAAAAATTGAGATTTCTTTAAAACTTCAGCTGAGCATATGGTGAAAAATGTTGCCCTGTCAACAGTATGTCAAGCCAATTGATCGATACAGGATTAAACTACAGTATGTACAAATTTGGAGTTGACCTTTCCTCTAAACCAGCCTTTCTCAATCTTTGCAACACAGAGGAACCCTTGAAATACTTCTCTGGTCTCGGGGAACCCCTGTTAAGAATTAAAAATCTACAACTCATGATACATTAGGTCATTGGGAAGAATTACCCCCTTGCAGATCGCTAAAAAGATCAATTATGTCAGTGGGAATTTATCTGAGAGGTAGAAATTGACCATTGCTCAAGGAACCCTTAGCAATCTCTGGGGGAACCCTAGTTGAGAAACCCTGGTCTAAACCAATCATTCAGTGCTTAATTGTGATGGATGGTTTCTCTGACCAACAAGGGAGAAGGTGGGAATGGTTGGAGCCAATCTAGAAACTTAGAGGTAAGGAAGTTTGTTTGCGGATTCATTTAAACCGAAATTGCAAATTGCTCATGCAGGCAAAACAATAGGTTCACATTATTGTTGGCTCCATCATTTGTACCAGTTTATCTTCTCATCACTCCATTACAGCCCCTTTCAGCAAGTAAATGAAGCCAAGTAATGATCTGGAGTTTACAAAGGGCAGAGTATTCTCCATGTCCCCATTTTAGAATACTTGTTTCCTAAGTAGCTGGCTCAGGCTCTGCAGTGGACCGGCTGAGTGACATTAGCTGACAGCGGGCTTTAGTCAATCTGAATACGAGTCACAGGAGTGCTACTGTGAACACCAGGAGGAATAAGAACATAAGAGTTTTGGCCCTACTTCTCCTTTAATGTATTGTGAGAGTTCGTCATAGAATGACTAAGTGTTTTCTGTTGAGAAGCTGCTTGCCTGACGCGTGTTCTCAAATCTAAGTCCATTTTATATTTCAGCCTGAAATGATGTCAGCTCATTCACTGCCATATCAAAAACTTTGTGCTCCTTTTAGAAGTTATTTATGACTTTGACCTGTCAGTGGATGACATCCAAATTTAGATAACTTTTTGTACAGCTTGACATGAGCAGAAATAACACAAACCAGATTTGCTTGAACTCTTCTTTTGCTATACATGTTTTGGCATGAAAAATAGTCCTTTTAGCTATTCATCTATTTTCATTTATTTTATGGTCACTTTGGCTTTGACATTTTTTAGTAAAAAATAAGCTGTGTTGTAGGTAATGTAAATATAATTACCAGTTTTTCCAGTTTGTTTCTTTCTTTGACAGTGGAGAAGCATTCACACTATATTTTAATTCTAGCTGGATGCACAAATGGAATTTCTTAAAGAGAAATTCTTCCTAAAACTTTGTTTTATGAGGAGTGAGGCAGTTTCATCTCCTGCCATGAACTCACTGCTGTAGCTCCAATAAAGCTATCTTCTCCTACTTTTTTAAAAAGGGATAATCCCCATGTCTCGCCAAATGGGGGACTATAGGGAATGGGGATTTTTAGGTGCCCAAAACCGTAAACAATATAACACAGTATGTAAAATACACACGTTTTTATTTATACCAAATTTAAAAGAAGGTCGTGAAAGTGATATATTACAACAATAGACATATAATACAAAAGTCTGTACATCAGTGGATGACACGAGGTATATGGACCAATGCCTTTTGCCCAAATGAAGGGCTCCTTCGGGATCCACTTTTCAATGCAATTTGGACCTTATAACTAAAATTATAACCAAAGAGCACCAGAGGAGTACTGTGCATATATATTGAAAGAAAATATTAGATTATGATCATCGGCGTAGTATATGTCAGAGGTATATGAATAATTACTGAGAGAGAGCGTCACCACCAGAAATCAACCATCAAGTGGACATGGTTTATAAATGGCTAAATTTATAGGGCCATGATAATTTTAGTCAAAACATCCATGTAAAAGATGGTAGATATGCCTCTGCAATAGGAACCTGAATATTTAACAAAGAAGTGATGAAAGCCGCATTCCGACAGACCACATGTGCGGCATGAAATGGCGGTGCCAGTTTTTTTAAACAAAGTCCTCCCACCCAATACTTACTCTGTCTTCTCCTACCTCCAATTATCCCATGGCATCAGCATTATGGAATCACCACTTTCCCAGGATCATATGAAGAAGGTACTCTAAAAGGATGGTACAGGAAAAATCCTGGCTGTCATGTCAGTAGCCCCACAAAGGGTATAGACAGCAGTAAAGAATTATTTATCTGCTGACAGAAATCTCATTAATGTGAATGTAGAGGGAAAACAAGGTTTCATGTAGGGATATGAAATGCGTCTGGATGGGACTATATTTTATGAATATACCCCTTGGTCTTTTCTGTGTACACTAAGAGATCTGATTCCCAGTAGTATGTAAGTTGAACTTCAAACAGCGTAATATACAGTTGAAGACAAGTAAAAGGCGCAAACACTTGGAGTTCTACTGCAACACAACATGTAAATAAAAAGTCTATAGGAAGTCCATGAGACATAAATGTAATAAAAGTCAATACACTAAGGGCTGCCACCACATGGGAATAGGAGCCAGATTCCAGCAGAGCTGAAAAGCGATTTATTAGAATCATCCAAATGGCAACTCACGTCTACAGAGATAAAAAGGTGATGGCATCCCTTGGGATCCTTCATACACAGATGAGCCTTTTTATCTCTGTACACATGTGAGTTGCCATTTGGACGATTCTAATAAATAGCTTTTAATCCTACACTGATATTTCCTAAAACATATGTTAATGCAGATAAAGCACCTGCATCAACCCAGAGCTCTCCCATTAGTCTTATTCAGATGTGGTAATCAAAAAAGTAGGAATCAACTTTACACATCATTACAACATGAAACACAAAAAGCTAATTTTCTATTAGTTCACTGTGGAGAAGTAACAAGCCACACAGCTGTGGTTATTATTAAAAAAAAACCTTTAATAGCAAATGCTGAGCCTTAACTCCTTACTGTGGCACACTTTGCCGATTAAATGGGTGTAATTTAGAAGGCCTATTGCTTCCTGGTAGCGTTTTTTTTTCCCCTGATTAATACCAGGTTACATATTCTGAGGGAAAAGCATGTCCACAATGATCCTAAGTTTTTTTGGTTCTTTGCCACATTTATATGAGTACCATACTGTTGGATCACTACTTTGAAAACTCATCTTCCTCCATTTGTGTAGTTATTTTTGATATGCAGATTCATATAATTAATTATTTTACTGCTTAGGTAAACTATGGACCAGAAGTATGAAGGTTGCATATAATATACTGCATAAGCTGGGAACAAAACAAGAGCCGATGGTCAGGCCTGGAGACAGGGTAAGTTATTGACTGTCTATACCTGTTGAAGGGAAAGTGTAACCATGATAATTTAAGTGGAGAAAAAAGGGAACAAAAAATCCGAACAGGGGGAAAGTCCCCCACCGGAGCCCTATAAGGACAGACTTCATAGCCACACCACAAGACCACAAAAGGTAAAATTCAAACAGTTTATTACAATCTTATTAAAACATGATATTGTATAAAAAAGGGGACAACATGTCCAAAGGTTAACCCCCCAAAGGGATAAATACTGCATATACTTTCTACTGGATTGGTACAATATCTAGCCTAAACCAATGCATATATGTTTAGTGTAAACCAGGATATATAGTACAAACAGACTTCTCCAAATCCAGATATCTGTCTTTTGCAGTGAAGTTGCTTTATCAGGCCAAAGAGGACATGCAGATGAGAGCTAAGTGTATAAACAAAATTCTGTGAGTTACATATGACATACATGATATACTGTATTTCCTGCACATCACATTTAAGTCGTTTATAGAGTATGCTCATGTTATCATACTGACCAAATAGGAGGGTATGGTGCCCTAGAGTCTGGCAGGCATAACAGGGATCCCCATCATTATGTTGTATCGGAAAACAATAACTGAATGTGGACTTTAAAAAACAAGTTATAGAACTAGATGTAAATGCATAATATTGGAGTATTTACATGGAGTCACAAAATGTCCATTATAACTAAATAGGCTGGATGCAATGTAATACTTACAAAGGAAGGGAAATGTAGTTGAAAACAATTATAGAGTCTTCCTATAAACTGGCACCTGATGAGATAATGGTGGTATCCAATTATGGCATCCTACAAGTTAGAAACCACTGTACCAGAAATTAGTATTTGTGGTAATTTAGGCTTATAGATAAAACATTTGCATTAATTTGGTCCTATACCCAGATATTAAACCAATGCTATGTTAACAGTTGTTGGATGGATAAATATATAATTATTGTCATTTTAACATTTTTCTGGATAAATGACTGCTTCAAACTGCCTACAGTGCCTGCCACATATTTAGAAGACTAGGTCTTTGGTTACATGATTTGCTTAAAGAAGTAAAAATGTTGAAGAATGCTGAAAAATAAAATTTGTACCACATTTAACAGATATCACATGACCAAATGCCTTGGCTTTCATCCATTAAAAGGTGGAGAGACTCCACCACTAATATGAAATTGGAGCGCCAGGTAAATCTATTTAAAAAAGTCCATTCAAAAATATAACAGCTGATATAAAAATTATCTAAAATCCATCACATAATCCCATACAAAGCAGAACTTGTAGCACAAGCAATAATAGGCAGTTATGCTCTATTGCATTGTGCATTGGTTTCATCCTCCCATGTTTCATATACTGGAGGCTGAAGGGAATGGCATTTATGATTGCTTGCAGGATAAGGGGCCACAATAAGGCAGTAAAAAAGGAAGTGACACATAATACAATGAACAGGCTGAAGGTGGTAGGTGAGAAAGGAAGCTGCATAGTTGGACATTCTAGTTGGCTTTCATCCTCGGATTGCATAGTATGGCAGGGGTGTTTAAATCACAAGATTGCCTAAACAGAATTAAATTGTTTTTGCAGCGACAACAGTCCTTGGAGTTCTTGAACAGTAGTCATCCTTGAAATAACTATTTTATTTCATTTAGATCCATTCCTTAAAGTTTAAATTCACCAAACACATTTTTTTAAGGAGGATCTAAAGTTCAGCCATTTTTTTACTGCATTCAGTTTCCCTATTGTGTAATATCCACTTCATGTAAAACGTAAAAAAAGTTTTTGAGTGGAGTTGCACTTTAACTGAATGCTAACTTTCATGGGCAAGAAGATAAGAGAAGTAAACATAAAGAGATGACACAGAGGTCTCTGCAGCCCTCTTGTTCTAGGCTTAATACATTGCTGTACTCTAAAGGCATAATTATATGTTCAACACATATTTACTTTGACTATTGGTTATAGTCTTTTAACTTTACTTCAAATTGCTCAAAGGGTATTTTCATTCTCAATGAAAGATCTGCTTTAAGTGTTTTACAACTTCCATTGATGATAAAAAAAAAATCCCCGAAGTATATATAAATACAGAGATGACACAGAGGTCTCTCTAGCTCACTTGCTCCATGTTTGCTGCAAAATGTCACTGCACTATAAAGGCATAATTATGTTCCAACACATAGTAATTTCACAGCTCTGTTCACTAAAAGGGCAGGATTTAGCAAGGACTTGCATTGCAGATGGGACTCGTACATTCAGCTAGTATTTAAACATTGCTCAGCCTCACTGGTCTAAATCTGCTATAACCATTTAACTGTATTCCCACCCAATGTAGGTGGTAGATTAACTAAACCTTTAATTTCCTTCTGATAAACCCATTCTAAAGACAGGATTTTATTTATTTCTGTGCAAGTGCTTATAGTTTTAGATATGCAAGGAAAGCTTGTGTGTGTGTATATATACAGTATACTGCATACATATATACATTGTATATATGTAGCATTCTTATGGGAAATACTTTTTCGCATTTCACCGTCACTGAGGGCCAATACTGATTGCTTTTTACAGAAAAAATATGTATTAGGGACTTTTATCTGAACACAGTGCCTATATAAAAACACTCCACCCATCCTATGATTGTTATAAGGCTTTTGTGCTGTTTGTTTATTATGGTTTAGTTTTTTGATTTAGATCAGTGGTCTTAAAACTGTGGCCCACAGGCCAGATGTGGCCCTTTGTGCTTGCCTTTATCTGGCCCCTAGGACACTGTTCCTCATCAAGGTACAAATGCTCCCACTGACACCAACGATGAGGCACCATTCCTTCCACTGACACCTACTGACCACAGACTCTGTCATTTTTTAATTCCCACAAACCACGAAGCCTGAGACATTGTCCACTGATGGCAGGGCAATTTTTACTCCTCCTGTCCACAGTCTGCCCCCCCCCCCCCAAGGTCTGAAGTACCGTAAACTGGCCCTTTGTTTAATAAGTTTGGACGCCCCTCATTTAGATCCGTACAGGCAGCAGAAATCAATCAGCAGGCATATGAATAAAGGACAGGCTGTTGCCTCTAAGCACAAATACAAACCCTATATAGCACACATTGTGCTTGAAAATTGTATACACTGTGCTCTGTTTATTCCATGATCCATTTCCAGCTAGACAGAGCAATGATCCATGTTTTTGATGGCCCTGAATGAGAGATCCTTAAAGCAGAGCTCCGGCTCCTTCAGAAAAAAATTAAAAGTCAGCAGTTATAAATACTGCTGCTGACTTTTAATACTAGGACACTTACCTATGGTGAATGGCCTGGTGGCAGGGGAAGGAGGAGGGGGGCTGAACTTTCAGCTGAGTTTGCTGTTGTGAGATCAGCCGGAAATGGGAGTGGGTACAGTGCCCTGCGAAAGTATTTGGCCCCCTTGAACTTTGCGACCTTTTGCCACATTTCAGGCTTCAAACATAAAGATATAAAACTGTAATTTTTTGTGAAGAATCAACAACAAGTGGGACACAAGTCTCTAGGAGTGACTTGAAGACCTCTCTCAAACGACGTGACTTTCATTTCCCCGAATTATTAAAACGTGCGGGTTAAAAAGTCAAAAAATAAACAATTTTTTCAAACTTTATAGGTTATTTAAAACAAGGTGAAGTACTAACACAGGGTGAACAACAACTAAGAAGTGTTTTTTAATGTCAAAATATAGAAATACAAACTTCGGACTTTACACCGTTTTCCAGCGTTTCAAGTTCCCCCGGTTTATGAAAGCGTCCCGTGACATGGGTGAGGGTAAAGGCCGACTAGAGTGTTGTCGTTTGAGTCGACTTTCAAGTCGGGGGGAGGAGGAAGGGGACG
>BLSH010158756.1:623609-634210 GCA_018402905.1 Glandirana rugosa | reverse complement strand
TAAGGCTTTTGTGCTGTTTGTTTATTATGGTTTAGTTTTTTGATTTAGATCAGTGGTCTTAAAACTGTGGCCCACAGGCCAGATGTGGCCCTTTGTGCTTGCCTTTATCTGGCCCCTAGGACACTGTTCCTCATCAAGGTACAAATGCTCCCACTGACACCAACGATGAGGCACCATTCCTTCCACTGACACCTACTGACCACAGACTCTGTCATTTTTTAATTCCCACAAACCACGAAGCCTGAGACATTGTCCACTGATGGCAGGGCAATTTTTACTCCTCCTGTCCACAGTCTGCCCCCCCCCCCCCAAGGTCTGAAGTACCGTAAACTGGCCCTTTGTTTAATAAGTTTGGACGCCCCTCATTTAGATCCGTACAGGCAGCAGAAATCAATCAGCAGGCGTATGAATAAAGGACAGGCTGTTGCCTCTAAGCACAAATACAAACCATATATAGCACACATTGTGCTTGGAGATTGTATACAATCCATTGATCCGTTTCCAGCTAGACAGAGCAATGATTCATGTTTTTGATGGCCCTGAATGAGAGATCCTTAAAGCAGAGCTCCGGCTCCTTCAGAAAAAAATTAAAAGTCAGCAGTTATAAATACTGTAGCTGCTGACTTTTAATACTAGGACACTTACCTATGGTGAATGGCCTGGCGGCAGGGGAAGGAGGAGGGGGGCTGAACTTTCAGCTGAGTTTGCTGTTGTGAGATCAGCCGGAAATGGGAGTGGGTACCTGTCAAAACCAGGTTCCTGCTCCCAACTCCTCCCCGAAAGGTGCCAAATGTGGCAGCGGAGGGGGTAGGAGGCAAACAAATGGAGCTTCCCCTTTTGGGTGGAGCTCCACTTTAAGGTAGCCATGATTGGACATATTAAAAGACCTGTTTTGATCTATATTGGCACCTCGTGAAATAAGCCTCGCCACCTAACTGCTCACATACTCCCCACACCACTGACCTAAACAAATCTTGCCTTCCCTTCCTTTTCTTTGTTTAGGATGTCTAGTAGCCGTCTTAAGCTGACCACAGGCATTGATGTCTGTTTATATAGTCAACTTACTCTGCATTAGAGTGACATTCAGGGGTGCAAGCAGCAGGAGAGCTAAGTATTTTTTTGGTCTGTTTGACGTGTCAGGGCTGCTTTAATCCATCTGCTAGAACTCAAATTATTTTTCTTTTAAAATTAACTGCCTTAGCTGACAGGAGAGATTCAATTTAGAGGCATGTGAAATTACCCAAGTACGGAGAAGGAGTTGGTGCTGCGCACAATACCTTTCACCTGTTTCCAGAAAAATAGTTGAAATCAACAAAAATTTGCATATGTAGGGAATTTTTTGTAGTATGCAGTATAGCCAAGGCCTTGAAACTGACATGAAAGCATTTCTTAAAGGAGATCTATGGTTACAGTTTACACTTTCAACTATAACTAATAATAGTTATATTTAACAATCCAATACAAGCTTACTTGAAAAATCTCCTTTGCTGCCATGAGTCCTGCTTGTCTGTTGGTCATATCTTTCCACAACTTCCTGGATTCCCTGTATGCTTTGCAGCTTCTCCTTTGCTGTTTACTTTACATTTCTAAGGACTACATATTCCATGGTACCTTGCTGCAGTAAGCGGTGATTCCTGTTCTGCCTCTGCCTCCTGAAATGCCTTGTTTCAGCACCTCTGTAGTTCAGAAGGCAGGCCCTGTGAAATGTGTGACACATCAGTGCCTACTCATAGGGCATAACGAATACATGTCACAGAATTCAATGAAGTATTTGTGTGTATATCTATATAAGTTTACCAACTTTAACCCGTTCCACCGCTCTTGCATTTAGGTTCTAAATGCAAGGAGGCGGGCATGTGATCGCTGTGATTGGCAGTCACAGCGGTCACGTGATTGGAAAGCTCCCCTTCTCAAGTATGTAGCGGGAGCTTTCTGGTACCCATCGGTTACTGTGCCAGGCGTACTCAGCATATTAATGTGTTCACATAAGGCCACATGTATGCGGCCTCTCAATGTTAAAGCTAACCCGCCCAGAGACCGCATATACAGCTGGCGGGAAAAGGTTAGGATTTCATTAGAAGTAGGCATAAAATAGTTGAAAAACAATGTGGAAGTCAATATGGTTTTACATTTTGACCGCTTTAAAGTTCCTGTTTCTCCATTGAAAATATATAAACAGCAAAAATGTTGACAATCTGCTCATACTACAACATCATTTACACCTAAAGCAGGTTATGAATGGAAGAGGTGCAACTTCATCCATATGCTGTGAGGTTGATTTACCAAAACTGAGGAGTGCAAAATCTGGTGCAGCTCTACATAGAATCCAATCAGCTTCCAGGTTGTTTTGTAGAAGCTTAATTCAACAAGCCAAAGTTAGAAGCTGATTGGCTACCATGCACAGCTGTACCAGATTGTGCACTCTCCAGCTTTAGTAAATCTACCCATGTGTGTTTTTCATTATGTTTTGTAGAAATATTGCATTGGCTGTTTCATGAGGTTCAGTTCTACAAAACTACAGGGAAGAATGATGTGAAAAAATACGGTTTTCACATCTGTGTTATTTATGTCTGTATATAGAGCATGGCAAAATTACTATGACATATAATAATTATTGTCACTAAAATAACATGCATCTTAGAAGAATGACTCTATAAAAGATTAACCTTGTCACATATGCATTCAATTTACTGCCAGGGCCAGTTCACACCTGAATTGCATAGGAGCACAGTCTGCGTTTCTGTGTGTTTCCTATGTGAATCAGTACAGTGCGATTTTTATGAATGGGTTGACATCACACTGGATTGCACCACAATTAGTGCATGCTTTTGGGATGTCATGGATTATGTTGACACCCACAGCAGACCTCACACCCAGTGGTTTGTTTAACACGGTGCTGGAAATGCGCACGGAACTTGGCTTTACTGCACTGCATTCTGGTGTAAACAAGCCCTCATACAAGTATTCAGGGTTTAATCATCAAACACAACTCAGTTTTTTATCTTGTTTGATATGCGTAAATGTTACCTTTTTCCTTTCCGGTTTACAGTTTTTTCAGTAGCAGCAGAATGCTGTTGAGAACCGTTATTGGGTGAACCAACTGACAAGAAACTGAAACAACTGCAATTGTATTTTTAACCAAAGCAACTTGCATTGCACATTATTTTGGCATCCAGTTGCCTTTTGATAAATTGCAATGTGGGATATTTCAGATCTTTGAGGCATGAAATAGCATCAAAAAAGAAATGCCTAAGCACACATCACACAGTTTTTAGCCAGTCAAGTGAGACCTGGTGAGATGCCTGCATGCCACATCTAATGACTTGTTTGTTCTTGTAGGTGGCCCTCGTCTTTCCAAATAATGATCCTGCTGCGTTTATGGTAGCATTTTACGGTTGTCTATTAGCTGAAGTTGTTCCTGTTCCCATTGAAGTGCCACTTACAAGGAAGGTGAGCTGCTTGCAGAAAACTGTTTTCTTCTTATTATGCATGTGCTTAACCTCCACTAAAGTGCTTAATATTTCATCCTCTTCAAATAGGGGCTTTGCATTTTGACTTGTTATCATAGTTATACTATTGTATCAGTAATGTACTTTCTTTTTGTGCAATGGAATTATTTCAGTGATAGTCAGCTACTGGAAATCGTTTTAAATTGTCCAAAACTGTGTGTATTTATCTGATATGAGGGATATGCATGTGGCAGTTTTTCAGCCATTTGTTAACCAGCTTTGAGCCTAGGTTCACATTGGTGAATGCCAAGCCAGCAATGGACCCTGATTCCCAAGAGTAGTTTCTCTACTACTTTTGGCGATTTCAGGGTGTGATTTCCATTGCCATCTACGCAGCAACCCACACAAATATCTCTGAAATCTCCCCTGAAGTCGGGACTGACATGTGGGAATGAAGTGGTGCGATTTCAGCTGCACTTGGATGATTTCATTCCCGCTGTCAGTGTGAACCAGGGCTTAATGCAATAACAATCGACCGGATCAAAGCAGTCTACCACCCACATGGTGATAGGTTGCCTTGAACTATTTGAATAATTTTGAAGGCTGGTCACAAGTGGTTCAGATTGCTAGAGCAGTGGTTCTCAACCTCAGTCCTCAAGTACCCCCAATAGGCCATGTTTTCAGATTTTCCTTTACTTTACTTTACCTTTTACAGCTGTTTTAAATCAATATCAATGACATGGTATTGATAAGAGCTATTTTATCTAAGGGAAGTTCCCAAAACATGGCCTGTTGGGGGTACTTTAGGACTGAGGTTGAGAACCACTGTGCTAGAGTATGGTCAGTGATAAAGTATTGGGAAGACGTCTAAAACCCTAATTGAGCATGGTCCAGTTTTCTCTGGGGAAAAAAAAGGATACTTACTTAGATAAACATTCTACAATGTTATTTTGTATACATTTGAGTAGTCATTTGTGTTTTTTGATTTTTTTTAAACAAGTTGTAAAACCTGTACACCCCCTATAGACCAGTACAATTTTTTACATTTCTTCTATGGGCCTGTTTATTTAGCAATAACTTTCATTACTTAAAACATAACTTAAAGGATCAGTTCACCTTTGCAAAAAAAAAACTGCCTATGTGGATAAGGGGTGTTTGTAGATAAAAATAAGCTGTGGTTAATTTACTAAAATGGGAGAGTGCAAGATCTGGTGCAGCTCTACGCAGAAACCAATCAGCTTCCAGGTTTTTTTTTGTCATTGCCTAAGAGGACAAGCTGAAGTTGGAAGCTGATTTGCTGCCACGCACAGCTGGACCAGATTTTGCACACTCCAGTTTCAGTAAATCAAGCGCACTATGTAGCTCTGACTAAAGTTGAATAATGCACTTGCCATAGGTGTAGGCCATTTACATACCTTCTGAAGCTGACCGGAATACTTCTAAAATGTTGCTAAGTGAGGCCTAGTCGTCACTGCCCACCTCCACCATCACAATAGCGATCTCGTTCTCTGATTAAAATCCCCTCACATGCTCTTTCTTTCCACAGATGCAGTACCTCTGAGCTCAGCATTTGAGAGCTCACTACTGTGATGGTGGAGGTGAGCAGTAATGACTAGGCCTCACTTAGCAACATCCTAGCAATGTCCTGGGATTACTCCAGTCATGCTTCATGAGATACATAAATGGCCTACACCCTATACCAAGGACATTTTTCAACTTTAGTCAGAGTTTGTTTTTATCTGCAGACCCCCCCTTATCTGCATAATAAAATTTTTTGGTAAAGGGGAACTAACCCTTTAACCCATTGCTTAGTGATTTCCCGAAACAGTTAGGCCTCTTGTACACAGGACGTTTTTGGATATTTTTACAGCTGCTGTTTTTAGCTTCAGACGTTTTTTACTACAACAAATAAAGATCCAATCATGTTATCCTATGTGTTCATGCACACATAGGATCAACTGTTCTTGGATGGGGTGTTTTTGAGCTGTAAAAAGACTAGTGGGTTCTGAGAGGCTGTTTTCAGCTGTAAAAATGCTCAAAACGTGCAAAAACGCGGCTCAGCAAGTTTTTGGACGTTTTTGATCCATTAAAAAAAACGCTAAACAAACGCTCAAAAACGCTAGTGCAATAACGGCTGAAAAAAGCTGAAAAACTCACTACAAAGCTACTGACATTTTTGTAATGTTATTTTAACGTCCTGTGTGCATGAGGGCTTACATTCCAGAAGTGCCACGAATGATAACTGTCACGATTACTTATGCCCTCAACCAAACTGTCAAGTAATCAAATGGCTGGTGTCATAACTGATTACTTGTGCAGCATCATGGCAACTGCAGATTGTACAGAATCTAAGAGCGCAGCTTCCTTGGATGTAAAGGATAGGAGGGTTTATTTCCACTTTTTTGGGGACACAAAAGGCTTTCTTTTGGTGATATTGTCTTGCAAAAATTATTTTATTTTTATGCAACTAATATATGAAAAGGCCAACCTTTACTTCATAGGCGGCATATGGATGGTTTTGATTGTACAAGGGTATTTTTGTATATTGAATCATGAGACATGCATATTGTATATGTATTTTTTCTATATGCTAAATCTATGCTATATTTATAGGGATTATTTTCCATTTTTTTCTCTTACTTGTTCAATAAAATTTATACTTTTTATATACATATTGTAATATTGTTTCTCTGCCTCCAAAGTCCTGAAGGGGTTCTCCCATGCACATTGTGCAAACCCAATTACATGTTCTAATTTGGATGTGGCAGATCACACTGTATCCACCCCCTACTTACAATCTATTTCAATATACGAAATCATAACAAAACTAAAATAATGCACTTTTTTTTTATACTTTTGATAAGTTAAAAAAGTGTTACTGTAGATAGAAGATATACGTTTTATTCTATAATATGTCCTGTTGATAATGGCTCTGAATTATGATTCTGGTAGAAAGCATTGCAAATACTTTGATTAAAACAACTTACCTAATTTCTGTTGATTTGACTATTGTTTTATTATCCATACTTTTAGAATCCGTTTCAGAGTTTAGTTTAGTTTTATATAAAATAATTCAAAGAACATGACCGTTTATTAAGATTGATCATAGTCATGGTAGCTATTTAGATGTTTGTTTTCATTGTATGAACTGTGCTGTTAAATGACAAGCTCTGATCCCCTTTTCACACGATATACCGTGAAATTGCTTTCATAAATATTAATCAGCTTCTTGTATTCCTCAAACACTTGCTTAATTGGACAATGTGTAATTGGAGGTGTGGAGATTTGTCTTGCACCTTCCATGAAACAAATACTTACCACTTTTAATATTCAGGTAATTACATCAATTAATTTTAGCATTAATATTTAAAGTGGTATTTAACCCAAAAGCAAACATTTATTATATTGCAGCTTACCAATTCCTAGATGTAATGGCTGCATTTGTTTTATTTTATTTGACTTTATTTTTTTACTTGGTAATCCAGCCAGTAAGTCTGTTGCTTTTCACAAGAACAAGCTCTCTTGCAGATGTAGTAGTTACAGGGATCAATCAAACCATTTAACACTGGCAAGGGTGATTGCAATGATCAGCTTTTATTTTTATTTATGTAAAACCTTTATCCTAAAACGTAAAAATGTTTGCTGTACCTGCTTATAAAGTAAAATCTGGAATTTGGCTTCAATTTGTTAGTGTATATAAATCTGCTAGTACATCTAACACTTCTTTTACCCCAGACTGACAGTGCTGCCGTCCAAAGGTGCCCCTGTGCGCTTTCATCCAGTGTGGAGAAACTCTAATACAGGAGGTGTATTACTGGCCAGATCACCAGGAGAAAACCAGGAGGGGATAAAAGCCTTAAGGCTACATGTACACTAGCCTACCCTGACTGCGAATAAGCAAAACGTGGAAAAAAACGCAAACCGCGCTTTTGCTGCACTTTGCGGTTTCCCATTTTGCGTTTTCACATGAAGCCTTAAAAAGAAAATGAATGCAGCCACCACATCTAAGGATTGCAAAATATTACATTTTTGGTTTTGATTTTCATACCGAATTATTAGCATATAACATACATTTGTTCAACTGAAACTGGTTATAAACACAAAGATAATAAAGAATGTTTGTTCCTGAAGGAAATATCTGAGCAGAGTTCAAGTGCTTTCCTTGAGCTGAATCTGTCTTTTGTTCCCTGCTTTTAGAAAAAGACTTCAGCCTTGTAGTGTATGTTAGTATTAAATATAGAAAAAAAAATTGTAAATAAAGCAAAAAAAAAGAAAACCTTTAGCACATTTCTGCACTTGTACAAGCCGTTTTTCCTATGTTTAAAGGATAAGTTAATCTTTTAACAAAAAATAATAAATGTGCATTTTTTTACCTGCAAAAAAATGTGCATTTATTATTTTTTGTTTCTGAAGCCTCTAAAACATTGCACCAGGGATCAGCAGATCTTCTGCAGATCTGGCAATGTGTTCCCGTACATCATATGGGCAAGCAGATGAACTTATCCTTTAATCCCTTTTAAATATAGTGCAAGTAAGAAAAATACATGCTGATAGACTGAAAATCTAGTGATCCCCTAACTTCTTGTTTAAGCTGACAACACAGTGCCTTTGCTGCATGGAAATCCCAACCAGGTTTGTCAGCCATGTCTATTGGACTACAGAACGTAAAGTGTTTATAAACCAAAAACCGTAAAATCAGTCTGTATACGCAGTAAAGCATGCTTGTTATACTCATAGAATTATAGAAAAGTGACGGCAGAAAAAGACTGAGTAGTCCATCGAGTCTGCCTCTTTTTATTTATTTATTTATTTTTACATTTTTTTTTACATTAACCTTGTTGTCTGACTATAGATTTATGTTTATCCCAAGCATGTTTGAAGCCATTTACTGTTGACTGTCTCACAACCTCTGTTGGTAGTTTATTCCAATCATCAACCACCCTTTCAGTAAAATAATACTTTCTAAGATTAGTTTTGAACTTCCCCCCAGTTAGTTTGAGGTCATGTCCCCGTGTTCTTGATTTTGGTTTCATATTGAAAAGACTGCCCTCCTGAACCTTATTCACCCCCTTGATGTATTTAAAGGTTTCAGTCATGTCTCCCCTCTCCCTTCTTTCCTCCAGACTGTACATATTAAGTTCTTGAAGTCACTCTTGATATGTTTTATCCCCCAGACTTTTCACCATTTTTGTTACCCGTCTCTGAACTCGTTCTATCTTATCAATATCTTTTTGTAAGTGTGGTCTCCAGAACTCATTTTGGAACCTAAGGGGTTAATCCTCATTGTGTGAAAAGGCTGTTTGATACTGTCTTCTCTCATCCTCCCCTTCTTTACTGTCCCCAATCCATCTGTTGATAGTACAGAGCCCAGGAGGCACTCTGCACATGCTCAGTTTGGTGTGTATTGCTAGAGAGTTTGTTTTGGGGGGGGGTGCATATGATCAGCACAGGGCCAATCAGCACTGTCCAGGCATAGGCTCAGGGGTCAGGGGTCATGCAGCCTCATTGGACAGTCAGAGGAGAATAAAAACTCCTCCTACATGCTTTAACCAGACACTGATAGAAGTCACAATACTGCTATATACTGCTGATGAGAAAAGGTATTTAGCTGTTTATATTTACAAAAATAATTGCATTTCCATGTTCTGTGTACTGTGGGAGACCAGGTATAGTGAATGCAGGGTCCTGGGTTTAGTAACACTTTAACCTATTCCCCACCCCTCTATATACCTTTCCACATAGCATGCATTTATTTCCTAGCAAAACAGTGCCTGCTCACACACTGTATGTGGGGAAAGAGCTCTTGGGAGATGTAGTTCTGGGTGCATACCTATGTCAATCGTAAATGTCCCTGCAAGCATTTTGTAAGCCTTGTGATGATGTTGCAGGGAGTAATAAAAGTGGTTTCTCCCTACAGAAATGAGGTTAAATATGGAGTGAAGGGGTCAACGCAGTTACCCATCCTCCCCCTCCTCTTTTTTCCTTCTGTCTTCTTTCATTTTTTTCTGTCCTCTCTTATCAATGAGAACGGTCGTTTAGGCCGCTCTCGTACTCTGGTGACTTAAACAGTCTAAATAAAAACAAAAAATTGTTCAGGGAACCTACTTAAGACCTATGATTACACATCTGAAATTATGGTGTGAAGCTTAGAGTTGCGTAGGCTGATTTTGAGCTGACCAGTGGATATATTAATTTTTGACTGTGATCGGACATACCTGGTACTAGCTTGATACCTGTTTATTCTCTGTATTACTGGTTTCGTACAGTTCCTTGACTTCTAAATAAAGAATTTTAAAAAAAGAAATGAGGTTGAAGAAAAGATGCAAAGATGAATTGGCATCAGAAGTCTCCAATATTAACTTTTAAATGTGGACTTCAGAACATGCTGGTGCTATCATGGCTTGCATACTCAGTGGTCTAAAGGAGGGTTGTTTTTGTATAGGGTCCCATCCCTCATCCTGTGTGTAATACCATACACAGAAGCGATCTACCTCTTTGTTTATTGCAGTGTTAGTGGTATGACAGCTGCCTTTTACACCCATATAGCTACACTCTAAATACAGTTGTGTAGCAGTAGTATGCATACGAGGAATTTCATGTACAGTACATTGATCTACATATCTGCTTATAGTGTAACTTCTTTTGTACATTACTCAAAAGAACACCAGTAGAGCTGTCAGATCTCAAAAAGACCAAATCTATACGTATATGGAGAGAGGGAGAAAGGGACCAGAAAGAAAAAGCAATATACAGTGCCTTGCGAAAGTATTCGGCCCCCTTTGAACTTTGCGACCTTTTGCCACATTTCAGGCTTCAAACATAAAGATATAAAACTGTAATTTTTTGTGAAGAATAGAGGGAGAGAGGTATATGCATATCTAAACCAGAAAAACTCTAGACTGTCGAGATGACCACAAGAAAACTCATTACATGTTTTCTTCAATGTGATATTCGTCTATACATCTAGTTACATGACATGTACTTTAAGGAGCATACGTATGATGACGATGTGTTGACATAAATCTCACATCGATATACCCACATTTTCCGTCGACAGTATGGTGATTGTGACGTTATTTGTTTCTCCATCTAGCGAAGACACATACCATAATGTGTGTCCTACTCCCTACCCTGGGATATGTTTTTGTTGGG
>BLSH010158756.1:609944-623280 GCA_018402905.1 Glandirana rugosa | reverse complement strand
TGCAGAGATCTTCAGCTGAGGTGGGAGACTCTGTCCATAGGACAACAATCAGTCGTATACTGCACAAATCTGGCCTTTATGGAAGAGTGGCAAGAAGAAAGCCATTTCTTAAAGATATCCATGTCGTTTAAAGTTTGCCACAAGCCACCTGGGAGACACACCAAACATGTGGAAGAAGGTGCTCTGGTCAGATGAAACCAAAATCGAACTTTTTGGCAACAATGCAAAACGTTATGTTTGGCGTAAAAGCAACACAGCTCATCACCCTGAACACACCATCCCCACTGTCAAACATGGTGGTGGCAGCATCATGGTTTGGGCCTGCTTTTCTTCAGCAGGGACAGGGAAGATGGTTAAAATTGATGGGAAGATGGATGGAGCCAAATACAGGACCATTCTGGAAGGAAACCTGATGGAGTCTGCAAAAGACCTGAGACTGGGACAGAGATTTGTCTTCCAACAAGACAATGATCCAAAACATAAAGCAAAATCTACAATGGAATGGTTCACAAATAAACATATCCAGGTGTTAGAATGGCCGAGTCAAAGTCCAGACCTGAATACAATCGAGAATCTGTGGAAAGAACTGAAAACTGCTGTTCACAAACGCTCTCCATCCAACCTCACTGAGCTCGAGCTGTTTTGCAAGGAGGAATGGGCAAACATTTCAGTCTCTCGATGTGCAAAACTGATAGAGACTTCCCCAATCGACTTACAGCTGTAATCGCAGCAAAAGCTGGCGCTACAAAGTATTAACTTAAGGGGGCTGAATAATTTTGCACGCCCAATTTTTCAGTTTTTTATTTGTTAAAAAAGTTTGAAATATCCAATAAATTTTGTTCCACTTCATGATTGTGTCCAACTTGTTGTTGATTCTTCACAAAAAAATACAGTTTTATATCTTTATGTTTGAAGCCTGAAATGTGGCAAAAGGTCGCAAAGTTCAAAGGGGGCCGAATACTTTCGCAAGGCACTGTATCTATTTAAAAGCTGCTGCAGTGATTTTTTATTCATTATGATCAATTGCTATTTATTGCTGGGATGGAGGGGTGAGATTTAAAACAAGACTTTCTAAAACCAATAGAGGTTACATCAACATACATTGCAAACAGCCCCTCTTCCGCATTTTACCAGGAAATGTTGGAGTCAGGTGGCTAAGAGCCAAACGGTATGCATATAACTGAGTTGACTAGGATGTTGTGTGGTTAGGTCATGGATTGACAGTAATGTACCCCAGGGTCTCACCCAGAAAATTTGTTTATGTAGTGATATCTACCAAGCTGACCAAATTGGCCTTGTGTATTAAAGCGTTAGGCTTGTAACATGGACTTTCACAACGTCTCTGAAACTGTGGATAAGCTTATATAAAATTTCACATGCCTAAATGAACAGACTTTACAGTAGATGGATGGACTTCAAGTAATATGTTATCTATGACATGAACTCATGCCACTCTGCAGGCCCTTCCCTTTGCATGAACACTCCACCTTTTTTTCTATAGTAGTTGCGAGAACCAGCACTGGCACCACCTACATAATTGGGTCTAATCTCATTTTTACAAAGTGGAGGTATGTCCGCTCATACATATAACTCACTGGAGCTTATAACTTATAAATACCAGGACGATTAGACCTGATCAGCTTTTAGTTATTGAAATCAAATCTGTTCTGATGAAAATTAAATAATTAGGCTGACCTCGGTGGGCTGCCTTATTGCTTTGGTTTTCACAAATATATGTGTTTTTATGCTTAAAAGTCAAAATTCAGGGTAACCTTGAGATAAAGCGTAAAAATGTTCTGAGAAGGAAATGTATCTATTTTTATGGCACATATTCATGAAGTCACTGTACATAACCTAGCAGGGCAATCAGCTTTACATCAAATCCTTCCAGCTCAGTATGACTCCATGGGGTTGACAGGAGCCTCGATCGTCACACAGACATGTAGCCTGCAGCTGAGAAGATGACTAACTACGAGATTACTAAAATCTGCATCTCACAGCAGAGACACGTTCACACGGATTTATCACTGTACATTTCTACATCTTAAAGCTGAACAGCTAAATGATGATGCATTAATCCTCTGATGATGCACTAGCATGGGCATTCTGTTCAATTTCCTGTTGCATCTTGAGGACACAAAGTTTTTTTTTTTATAAATTTCTTTTTATTGTTTTTGTAATAATTAGGTGCCAACAATTTGGCACACATTGACCACGCATGGTCTAAACAACCATACTTGCATCTAACTAACAATCATCTCTAACTATCATCTCAACAGTATCCCCCCCCCAATACATTGTCATGTCATTTATTCAATCAATATGTCCACACTTACATTGGTTTTTGAAAGGGACTGAAACTGCAAAGGTCACATATGACCTATACCTGATTTCTGATTTATCCTAATGTCCCAGGCTTCTAATTACCCAGCTTACCACTGAGTCCCCATTCCGCAGGCGGCATGATGGTATGTCTCAGCTGCTAAATGACCCCCAAACACTAACTGACTGTGGACGTGGCGTTATACCATGCTTGCCAGACTTTATGAAATTTTTTCTCACAGCCTCTTGCGATGAATGTGGCCTTATAGTACGGGATCATTGTGTTAACTAGGTTCTTAAAGAATCCCAGTCCAGGGGCCCCTGGCTTCTTCCAATTTAATAAGATTGCCTTTCTGCCATAAAAGAACAATATGGATGAGGACACAAAGTTAAGGGAAATCTTCCCAGTGAAACCCTGACACCTGATGATGATTTCAACCCTTTCATGTTCTACTTCAAAGTGAATGACACCTTTTTCACCATAGTATATGTTACACCCATATTTAGGGTGTAACATGGGGCAAATGGCACCCCTACTCCCATACTGCGCCACCCCACAGAGATCTGTGAATGAATGAACTTCAAATATGGTCTCTACTGTGGGAGACAGACTTCTAGTTCTCAGTGGAATATAAGTGTGCTGCTCACCACCCTCATAATCTAATTGACACGTCCAGTTCTCTGACTGAAAGTCTGTACTTCGGTATGGATAGGGAACTGAAGAAAGAGTCTGCTGGAGCTTGGCATTGCACCTGCAATCCACAGATTGCAGTTGCAACACTTTTCAGGCTCATTTTCAAATGAATAATACATGCACATGTTTTGTCTTGCAAATTTATGTGCATTTATTATTATTATTATTTAATATAAAGTAAGCCTTTAAAGCTATGAAAAAAAAAAGTTTGGCCTTTACTTGCAATTTAAAGTGCAAGTATATCCAAAACGTTTTATTTAGTTAGGTAGGCTAGGGTAGGTAATACCCCCATCTGTTATTTTTTTTTTTTTTTGCTGTCTTTGTACCATTGAGCAATTTTTCTCTTCATTTTCTGGCCCAGAGACACAAAAGGAAGTGAGGGGAAAGCTCCTCTTGGACAGTTGTCCCCAAACCAAACATCCCAATTGGAAGGGTTCCCTTCACTTTCTCGGGAGAAGAAAAATTAGATTTACTCTTACTTTCAAATACAAGTACAAATAGAGAGGTGAGTCTCCCGAATGTTGATACAAAAACAATAAAAGTAACCCTTCCCCACTCTATCCAAACTTAAAAAAAAATGTAAAATAAGTTACTTGTGGTAACATATATTACTGTTCAACCCTCAACCTTCGTACCAGTCTCACTTAAAGCGGAAGTAAACCCATCGATTTAACAGTTTCAAAAAAAAAGTTACATGCCGGAAATGCTAACTCTCACATTGGTTGTGCTATCAGCCAAACTGTCAAACTATCAAATTGCTGGTGTCATTACTGATCACGTGTAGCATCATGGCAGTTGCAGATTAAACAGAGGCCAAGATGGCAGCTTCCTTGGCCTGAAAATGATAGGGAGGTTTACTTCCACTTTAATCGCTACCATAAAATAGTAGAAGCCTTCCCCTACCCCATCGTATAAGATTAAAAGTACTAACCATAACATACAAGGCCATCCACAACATCGCCCCCAGCTACATCACTAACCTCATCTGCAGATATCGCCCAAATCATCCTCTCTGCTCCTCCCAAGACCACCTGCTCTCTAGCTCCATTGTTACCTCCTCCCATACTCGCCTCCATGACTTCTCCAGAGCCTCTCCTATCCTCTGGAACTCCCTGCCCCAGTATGTCAGGTCAGCTCCTACCCTGTCCGCCTTTAGGTGATCCTTGAAAACTCACTTTTTCAGGGAAGCCTATCCCACCTCCACCTATGAACTGTACCCTAGTCACCCTTGTCAGATCATCTGCTGCAGCTATTACCTTTTGTACCACCTTCCCTTCGTTTACATCGTAAGCTCCACAAGTAGGGCCCTCCTATTCCATCCGTATTGAATGGTATTGTAATTGTACTGTCCCTCTTTATATTGTAAAGTGCTGTGTAAACTGTTGGTGTTATATAAATCCTGTATGATAATAATGATGTAACACTAGCGATTCTATAATCAGTAAAAAGTGGCCATCAGCAGAATTGCTAAGAATTCACTTACCTTCACCTAAAGTGATACTCCTTAATACGGACATACCGCTTTTAAAAGATTAAAGAAAAAAAAAAAAAGAGCATCGCACATATATGCAGTAAAGCACAGTGATGTACTTTACAAATGTGCATTATTGCATTTAGATGGCTTTCTTTGGAGTTCCAAAGCCAAGTGCAATAAAATGAATTAGAAAAAAAAGTAGCCGGGAGGAGAAAACAGTCATGTGATCTGTCAAGGACATAAAACTGGCTGTTCTCCAATCACATATTTCTCTTAGCTTTAGAAAAACCTAGCTGGATACAGATTTATCTAGAAATGTATTTTTGCTACTATTCACTGAAGAAGGTTTCTGTAGGAACTCCATAAATAATGTAATTTAAAAAAAATAAAATAAAATCAGGGTGCAGTAAAATAGTAAATGGTATACAGTATGTCTCCCTTATTTTTAATCAACAAAATAGATCAAGTTGGTAATGCTTGCTCTCCTGCTCTCCTCAAGCCAGACAATTGCAGAGACCGCTGCTCTGAGGCTGCATTCACACCTGGACGTAGCGTTTTCAGGCAGAAATACACGCATTTTTAACTGCGATTTTACCACGATTTTGTACAGGTCAAAAGGTCACCAATGTAATAAGTAGAAAAACGCACAAATCAAGCTACAAAATACTTCCAGAACTTGTTTGAGCTTCAGGCATTTTCAGGCTTTTAAAACCGAAACAACCACCATGGGAATCTCACCAATTGATTGTACAGCGCTTGCCCTATAATAAGGGGGGGTGCAGTTAAAAAATAAAATTTTCAGACGTTTTTGAGTGGAGATGTGAACGGACTCCATAGAGAATAATCCAGCGTTTTGTAGCTTCAGGCTTCAAGCTACAAAACGCTCAGGTGTGAATGGGGCCTAACACAAAGCACAGTGGATCTTCTCCGCAGTGAAGATCGAGGCAGGGGCTTTTCTGCTGAGGGGTGATTAAAAAAAAAAAAGAGAGACCTAAAACACCACTTTACTGGACCATACTTTTTGTAGTATACACATTTCTCTTTATTCACTGCTGCGTGTGTCCTTTTAAGCAGATTTTCTAAATGTCCTTTCTTGGAGACCCAACAGGAAACAAGGAAAAATCTCCTCTAAGCTGACAATATTCCTGTTCCATTGTCGACTGTATATATATTTTTTTATTTCCCATTACATTGTGTCCTACTGACCAAGACAGACAGAGTGGGTTAATCTTTCCAGCAGGGTCACACGTGATAGTGAAAACTTGCCAGGAATAGTAACTCTTCCCTACCCCCCATTTAAAATGATTGAAATGTTTTAGCTCTAGATATACTTTAAATTATTAGTTATATATGCTTAGCAGTCAAGGCTCCAAGAGAAAAACTGTGATTATGTTTTACTACATCATTTTTTTCATCTTGACCGAGAACAATGTTGTATGCCCCTGTGTTATAACACATAATTTTTATTTTTTTTTATTTTTGTATAAACGTTTTATTACGTTTCAGTTGCATACACAATAATACATAATATTTTAATCCTTTTAATTCAGGATGCCGGAAGCCAGCAGATTGGCTTCTTGTTAGGAAGCTGTGGAGTTACAGTGGCCTTGACTAGTGATGCCTGCCATAAAGGGTTGCCCAAGAGTCCTACTGGGGAAATACCACAATTTAAAGGTGAGTAACTGTACATGACCAGGTGACTCATGCAGTATTGCTACCTTATAGTTAGGTCAAGAACATGCTATGTGCTATTTTTTAGCTGTGTGTCCCATTATAAAAAATCAGTATTAACATATGTTGCCTGGATGGCAAGTACAGCACCATTTGCAATGTGCACATTTATGTCCTGCCTTGTACCAATATAAAAATATTTCAGCCAGTGCTTGCTGTTTAACACAACAAAGTGATTTACTATTTGCTAAAATGTTAAGGTATTATCAGTTTATCAAAAAAATATTTTTTGTACCCTTTCTACGCACCTCCTATGGAACACTAACACAACCAATCAAGAAACTATACAGTACAATATAGCTACTGTTATTTATTTTCGTTTGTCTTTCCAGCCTTCAGGTCTATGCCCGTTTCTTATCATCATTATCTGTAATGAACCATCTTGTCTATTTTTTTCAATCTCTCCATCTATAGTTTTATCTGTATATCCCTTTTTCCCACTTGCCCATACATGTACATTATCTGCCACCAACTGAGAACTTCTAATGTATAACAGCCACTCTTTTTTTGTTTCTTCATCCTTGACATGTCACATGACCGTTTTCCTTTCCATCTTTCACTTTTTCCCTCCTTCTGTCTTTCTCTCCTTCCCTCGTACTCTCCTTCCCTCTTTTTCTATCTTTCTTTCTCTCTTTCCTTCATTACCTTCCCTTCCCTTCTTTGTCTTGCTTTCTTTCTTTATTTCTCTTTCTTTCTCTTTCCTTGCCTTCCCTTTCCTTCCCTTCCCTGCTTTTTCTTTCTTTGTTTCTTTCATCTCTGCCTTTCTGTCAACAGCAACCTTTCTCAGCCTTTTTACACCAGAGGAATCCTCAACATTTCAGGTCTCATGGAGTTAAAAAAAAAAAAAAATTAGTGGGAAGGATTCTTTTACATTGGTGGCCAGGTGGAAGAATGCCCCCCCCCCACACACACACACACACCTTACAGTGGTGGTCAGGATGCCACCCTTAAAGTTATAAAGATCATTGGTGGCATGCTACTGGCTCTGCAAGTTAGCTTTGACCCCTGAACTTTGCAGGCATCACATAAGAGATCAATTAGCTACAGCTCAAGCAAACCCCTAATAACCACTAGAGCAGGGGTCTCCAAACTATGGCCCTCCAGTTGTTCAGGAACTACAATTCCCATCATGCCTAGTCATGTCTGTGAATGTAAGAGTTTTACAATGCCTCATGGGGACGTATAGTTTGGCAACAGCTGGTGGGCCGTAGTGTGGAGATCCCTGCACCAGAGCAACCCTAGGGTTCCACAGAACCCCCCTGAGAATAGTTGATCTATACATACACTATATGTTCAATAGTTTGTAGACTAATAAGAATCACAACTAAATACGTTTCATGATCGTCCTGTACCAAAACCATAGGCATTTATACGGAGTTGTGCTCTCTCTGTGACTATAACAGGGTTCACACATCTGGGAAGGGTTTCCATTAGATTTTGTAATTTGTTAAAGTTTGTGAGCATTCAAACAAAACAGAATTTTTAGGTAAGGTATTTTATGTTGGCCAAGAAGACCTGGCTCACAATTGATATTTTCAGTTCATCTTGAAGGTGTTCAGTAGGGTTGATATCAAGAATCTGTACAAGCCACATGAGTATAAGTGGGTGGAATCAGGGTGGTTGTTTGTGGGGTTGTACAGTCCCATGAGTATCTTGGTCATGCTAAAAGGCCTTCCCCAAACTATTGCCACAAGGATGGAAGTGCTTGGTTATGTAAAATGTCTTTGTATGCTGTATCATTAACAGGATCCTAGAAACACCTAGAATCAGTAATTTGTAGGGGTATCCACACCATGTATGCTATATAGTGTAATGTACCTCTATATATGTGTAGTGTAGTGTACATCTATGTGTATCTGTATGTACATTATATATTGATCTTTACTTTTCTGTTTCCTTTTATGTATCTACCTATACATGTTTCTTTTTATCCATCCTTAAGTTAGGTATTCTTCTGTCTTTTCATCTATCAGGCCACCCAAATAGCTGTTTATTTTTCTCTGGCTTTGAGTCCTGTGATTTGGCCATGGATATAATTTTAAATGCACACAATTAAGGCTGTAAGTTTTGGTTTGGAAGTGACGTAAAATGCTCTGCTAGTACAATGATGCATTTTGTTGAATAATGTATGTCCTAACAAACAATGTTGAAGATATCACCTTAGTTATAGCTGACAAGAATATGTTTTACAGCCAAATAGATCAAAATAATGAACAGATTAAAAATAAAAAGGCTGTACATTTCTTTGTTAGGTTGGCCAAAGCTGCTCTGGTTTGTCACAGAATCGAAACATCTGTCCAAACCCCCTCGTGATTGGTTTCCACATATCAAAGATGCAAATAATGATACTGCCTACATAGAGGTGGGTACAGTTTACTTTTTCTAGCATTTTTTAAAAACGCAAACAGAAGTAGTTGGATAGTGTGTGTACCCAAAGCCAAACCCTTTCTTTTTAGTTTTGGATAAAGTAGGGGAAGCCTTAGAACCCATTTTAGGTTTTATTGCTGTCTGTGTTCTGCTAGGGAGATTTACCTGTTTTATTTGTCCTCTTGACCACTGCCCCTGTAATTGAAAGTGATGGGAAACCCAAAATTTTGAGTTGTCACTGAAATAGGAACTTTGGAGTTGCTCTCAATTTTGTTGAGTCTTTGGTACAGAAAGAGAATGCAACTCTCCCCAATGGGATATAGGCAGCCAAAATATATATAATTACAGGAGTATACCCTTCCTTATTGTATCCAAAATTACAACAAATATTTTGGCTTTAGGTACTCTTTAAGGATTAATAAAACTTGTGCACACATCAAATGAATAATCACTTGTAGTTATGTTATTGATCTCTATTTCAAATTCTAACTCTAGGTTCTTTATCAATTCTTTCTTATCCATTACAAGAATTGGGTTTCTCTTGTTCCCAGTATATGCTGAAGGCAGACTGTAGGTTCACTTTTTAATGTTCTCTTTTTAAACTTTTTTAGTAAAGGAAACAGACAGTATGGTGACTGATGACCACAGGCTATTTCAGTTCTTTGGGATTGATCACTATATTCTCACTGCCGATGTGCTGCAGGTTCATGCTGGGAGGGGGCTCTGGTCATGGGGTTTTTGGTTACATAACTGAATGTCAGCCATAGCTTTATGTTTGTATGATATACTACCTCAACTTATAAAATATATCTTCTTCTTTAGTACAAAACTTGTAAAGATGGTAGCGTACTGGGAGTGACAGTGACAAGAATTGCACTTCTCACACATTGCCAAGCACTCACACAAGCTTGTGGCTACACCGAAGGTAAGATATTACTTCTCATCATGTAAATGTTGAAGTCCAAGTCCAGCCCAATATTTTTATTTGTTAGGTTAGCTTAAGGAAGGTTTAAAATGTGTGTCATTTTTTTAAATTTATTTTTGCAGTTCAAAGAATGAATAAACAAGCATGTATACATGTAGGTACATAGCAAATTAAAGCTGACATAAAAGCAATTTGACAGCATTAACATCTAATGGAAAGTGATACATAGAAGACCAAAATGAATATATGTTACAGCAGGGCTCGACAATCCCTGGGCACCAGGTCACCATGGCGACCAAAAACTGCGTCCTGGCTAGCGGCAGCCGATCCTTCTCTCCCCTCACTATCTCCAATTCAGTGAAGAGCCGTTCTCAGCCTAATCTGACAGCTGTTAAAGATAAATAAAAATCTAGGCAGCCTGCTAAGTTTCTGACAATATCGCTAAACAATGTATCATTTTGTTCTTTTATCAAAGGAATGAGCTTTGGTCTGTAACTGAGGTCAGTTTAACTACTTGAAGACTAAACCTTTTCTGACATATGTTGCTTACAAGTAAAAATTAGTTTTTTGTTACTAAAAAATTACTTAGAACCCCCAAACATATATATATATATATATATATATATATATATAATATATTTAGCAGAGACCCTAGAGAATAAAATGGCGGTTATCGCAATATTTTATGTCACACTGCATTTTCGCAGCAGTCTTTCAAATGCAATTTGTTTGGAAAAAATACACTTTAGGGAATTAAAAAAATAAATAAACAGTAAATTTAGCCTGTTTTTTTGTATAATGTGAAAGATGATGTTACACTGAGAAAATTGTGATTCTCATTTGAGCCAGAATCATGCAGCTTTACTGTGTGCTGTGAAGTAGAGGGGAGATGAGGCAGCTGGATATGCTTTAGAAGAGTCTTTCTATGTTCTCTGATAAAGCCCTTTGTACCATCAACAATTACCTCTCTATATGTGCAGCTGGGCTCCAATATTTCATGGTGACCAGAAACCCATCAGAGCAATGAAAAGTCATTGTGCGTGGACACACATGTAGGCAGGAAGTGGCTGCAAAGAGGCAGCAGAAGAACAGCAGCACTAGAATAATTTTTACTGTCTACATACCAGTTAAAGAAAAAGCAGCTTGAACCAGTTTACGGTATAAAGGTTTTATTTGCTTCAAGACTCATAATATAAGGTAAGGGTTTGGGGAAAATGGGATGATAGAAGCACAAGGGATGCCATAGAAAAGAGAGAAGAACAGCAAGGTAAAAGGGGAGAGTGTGGAGTTGGAAGACATCCCCATGCTGTGGGGTGGGGGGGGGGTGGGGCATCAGTTGATCATCAGCTCCTCCCACTTAAAACACAGAAACAACACGTAATGGCTCAGAAAAAAAAAAACAGTAGTTGCAAGTAAGATTTCTGTATGGCAGGGTGTGAAGTCCAATCAGTAGGGCAGATGAATGTGGATTGTATCCAATAAAACCATGTTTGCAGATTGATTTGGAGTTATTTTTGACTGTTGCAGTTAGATTTTGCATGCACTGGATGTCATTTACCCTAGCAAACCAATGGGCCAAGTTAGGGAGCCAAGCTTTTTTCCATGTACAGGGAATAGTCTTTGGATGCATTACGGTGAGCCAGTAAGGATTTTTTGTACCTTGATTTTGAAATAAGTGAAAGATGTAATAAGACGCGTTGCAGGGGTGAGGCCTGTGTTCACAAGCTCACAAATTGTTTTAATAGCTTGCGGCCAGGACTGCAGTATTTTGGGACAATCCGAAAATATGTGCAGAAAGGATCCTTTGGCTTTGCCGCACATTTGATACTATTTGTAGTGACTGGCAAGATACAAGAGAACTAAGGGCATTCTCTATCACCTTGTCATACGTTTATTATCCGATTCTTAGTACCTTTTGGTAATAATAATATGGGCAAACAGTGCAGGTCAAAAGGTAGTGTTACAGTGTTTGTTACCCCAGCACTTCATATTCCTGTTATGTGCCTGCTGTACCATGTACTTGTATGAGAAAGTCTCCTGCTCTCTTTGTATTGCTTCCTTCATGTGAAATCCCTGGTGTTACTGCCAGTCCCATTGCTTTCCTATTTAAAACTGACCACACTAAGCAGGAGAGCACAGCGTGGTCAGTTCTCTAGCTATGCTGGGAACTCAGCCTGCTCTCCTCCAATGATCAGACTTGTTTTTGACCCCCCGCGCTGCACAGCCATTCAACGGGAAGCTTGGTGCACTGTACTGCAGCTTCTCCCCCTCCCCCCCCCAGCTCTTATGCAGCTGAGAATAGAGGATATGTGATCACTTAGGCCTCATGCACACTGGATGCTATAAAAACGGCAGTAGCGTTAGCTGTAGAAAACTGTAGCTGCAGAATGAGTTTTGCAGCGTTTTTGCAGTAGCGTCTTTTTGGCGGTGGCGTTTTTTAGCATTTTTCAGCTGTGGCATTTTTTAGCTTTTTTTTAGCAAAACTATACTCCCACAAAAGCTTATGGCTCAAAAACGCTAATAAACACTGAATAGCCAAGTTTTTTTAGTGTTTTTCAGCTTTTATCAGAGTTAGAGCGTTTTTACAGCTGAAAAACTCCTCTTAAAACCCACTAGTTCTGGGTTTTTTTTCCAGCCAGAAAACTCCCCTGCCAAAAAACGCTGATAACAGCCCACGTGTGCATGGACACATAGGATAACACGCTGGGGAGTTTACTGGCTGCAGAAAAAAAATGCCTGAAGCCAGAGGCGTACCTAGAACCTTCAGGGCCCCGGTGCAAGAAATTATGAAGGGCCACCCTGACCCCTGGTCAGGGCCCTTCTCTCTTCCAACTGATCCCGGGGCCCTTTACTCCCATCATGGGACCCTTTATTATTGTCCCGCAGCGGGGCCCTTTCACAAGTTCTGCAGCGGGCCCCCTTTCTGCCATCTTCAGGCCTCCCCATGGTGGTGAAATGACAAGGTCCGGTCACAATTGTAACCTTTGCGATCCTGATAGTTCCCTCACTGGTGTCAGTAGTTTTAAATTTTTATTTTAATCGTATTATTTTTTTTACCATTTCATTTTATTTCTTTTACAATTTTATTTTTACAATTTTTTTAGAAGCTCTGTTGGGGGGCTTTGATTTGATATCAGGGGTCTAAACAAACCTCAGCTCTCAATTTCCATCTGTGTAGCTTCAGCTGCACAGAATGAATGGACAGGAATAGCTGTGCACTGAGCCTCCCATTCATTTAGAAACGGAAGTATAGTAAAAACTGTTTACTATGCTTCAGTTATGAATGAACCAATTGGTACCAATCACTGACTCTGTTCATTCAGAAAAGGAAGGAGCCGGTAAATGACATCGACGACATCTTATACACAGTACTATCTCTCTACCCTTACCCAGCCATTTAAACAGTAAATGGCCGAGGAAGGAAAAGACTTACTTGTCTCAGTCACTAACCATGGTTAACCAAGTAAGTATTGACTTCGTATCATTTGTCAAAAATGATATGAAGGCAAAGATTTACTTACCCTCCGAGTCACGTGTCGATAAGGACAGGTAAGTAAGACACGTCGACTTCGATGTGTCTACCTTTAACTCTCGACTCCAAACAAATCTGGGGACTATAGTTTAGTTTCGGGGGGTTGTCTCGAAGATTTTTTTAACATTTTTATTTTAACATTTTCTTTATTTTACTTTACCATTTTTTTTATTATGCTAATTTTATTTTTAAATTTTGATGACTGTGGTCACTCCCTTGATAGTCCTAGCGTTTCCAATGTTAACACTGGCCTGGAACAGTAAAGTGGTGGTACCCCTCCGGACTTCTACC
>BLSH010158756.1:590247-600521 GCA_018402905.1 Glandirana rugosa | reverse complement strand
CGGTTTGAATTGCGGACAAAAATCTCCCCAACGGATCTGAGCATTCCCTGCTCCATCCAAAATGAAAAAAAGTGTTTACCTTTAGATAAATTCTTATATTTGCGGGTGGTAAAAAAAATTCTGTCACAGTGGTAAATAATTTAAAGTATATGTGAACCCTCACCTTGTAAAACAATCCATTCAGTTTAAAATGGATATAAAATGCAAAACATTTGTGTATAGATATAAAACAATGTATTATAAATACTTTTTTCTATAAGTGATCATTTGACCTCTGTTCTCATGTGCATAAGGGGCTTAAGGAGCTAGGAGCTGAGACAGCAGAGGGGAGGGTTAGCAAGCGACAGACAGCAATACACTGATTTTCCCAGTGAATGGCTATGCAGGGGGGGGGGGGCGTGCCATCACAAGGCTGACCATTGGAGGACAGACAGCCTGTGCTCCTAGCACAGCTGGAAAATGGTCCATGCTGGAATGGATGTGTTTCTATGCCTAGCGCAGTAACTAGTGAAATAGGAAAGTAGGGTGACTGGCAGGATTACTAAGTATTTCACGCAAAGGAAGAAATGCAAAGAGAACAAGATTCATATCAACACAAGTACATGTTAGCACAGACACATATAGCAAACACAGAGAAGTATGGTAATTTTTTAAAAAATGTAGCATCATGTTTACCTAGGTGGATGCTGCATCAGTCCCCCGCTGGCTCTAAGGCTGAGAACCGAGCGATCAAACACCACCGATCGCTTGGTGCTCAGAGCTCCCTGAGCAGAGAGCTGGTGACTGTTGGTACTGTTGGACTGTTGTATCTGCTCTGCCCCCATGCTCACTGGAGTGCTGGGCTTTGGAGGATGCGGCAGCGGCCGGCTCAGGCTCTCAGCCAGGTGCCAGTCCAGGCATACAGGCAGATCCCAACCATATGGTCATGATCTTTCCCGGGCCTGGACTGGCTCTGTGACGACAGCTGACAGAGGGCTTCAGTCTGCTGAAAACAGGTCACAGGAGTGCAGAGTGAACTGCACTCATGATCCACAAGAGAAGTACAGCCAAAATGAGCTTTGGCTGTACTTCTCCTTTAAGATTCCTGTAGAGACGAGATTACAGTAATCTGATTTGAGTGTTTTGGCTGCATTGGTCAATGACCTGGTGTCTGAGATATTCACAAACTTTTCTAGCCGAGGCTGCCCCTGTCAGCTGGCACTGGAGATGTCTGTGGCATATACATATTTTATCTGTGTGCTTTTTGTGTCAACTAAACAAAATAATGTCTGGATACCCTTTTTATCATGGATAGTCCTACATATAAGAAAGCAGCAAAGTTGTGTTAACAAGATTTTCAAAATGTAAAATCTTCAAGTGTTGCCTTGCTCATAGGGCATGGTGTGTACCACCAGTGCTCATTTAGGGTCTTTAAAGAATAAGTATCACCAGTACTTAAAAAAAAAATAATTGAATTCCCCTGGGGACCAGTGCATATAGCATCTGGTCCTGGTCAAATGCGTGCAGTGTTTTTTTAATGTGACTGAGGGGACACATTTTCCCATTGGCACAAAGGGGAGCGTTGCAACCGGGGCATGTGAAACACCCTTATGCTGTCTTTGCAGTTTACGGGGAGCATTGGCATGTGCTAAAAAAAAACGCTCAAACACACATTTTTAATCACCCCCCAACTGTAAGTCTACACCAGCTTTAAAAATTTTAAGCAGTTGTGGAAACATGCTGTAAAGTGTGGATAAAAAAAACCTAAATCCAATTAATATATGGTGTCTCGACCCTTGGTATTAGTTCTCCCAGATACACTTGTACATGAGTAAAGATTTTGCAGCTATATGGTACAGTGCATGCTTAAACTATTATACCAAACAGTCATTATTCATGTGAGATTTGAGTGCAGTCCCTTTTTTTTATCCCATTCATTTGCATCACACCAAAAGTAGTGCATGCACTACTTTTAAAACACTCACTGCAACTGGATCACATAGTACCATGCAATCCAGTGCAGGCAAACACACTACATTTGCTATCTGTGTTTGGGATGTTGTTAATTTTAAACTGACACTCGCTTCAGATCGCAGACACCACAAGCTTTGAATGCAGCGCACGAAACACCTACAGAATGCGGGTTTCCCACATCACGTCCCAGTGTGAGCCGGCACTAAATAAAACTGATTTCGCTGTGTAGGAGGCAAAAAGCTGGTGGAGGAAAATCCATGCTCTACTAACAAGTTAAGGTTGCTTAAGACCATTCAGTTTAAAATGTCTTACACAATGGAAAGACTAGGGCTGTCTTACTGGATTAACAAGGTCTACCACAGGCAGAAATTTCAAGGAGGACAGGCGTTTTCAGATGTGCTGTCCAAGCTCTTCTGCAGAAGTACAAAGGAACAGACAACAACGAAAACAAAAAAAAAAAAGTGGTAAGCCAAGGAAACTTGGTGCAAACGCACTTTGCTATTAGATGTCCAGTACCACTAATCGCATAGTCCTAAACGAAACCGGTGGGAATTTGATGGACCTATCAGGATAAGTCTGGTCAGAAGTGGCTTTCATGGAAGTCTCCATGGAAAACAGACATACCTCCGATGTAGAAATTAACCCTAATGACTTGCCTTTGCAAAAAAAAAAAAAAATGGGGTGCAGAAAAACGGCAGCAGGTGCTCTGGACAAATGAGTCCAAATTTGAAATATTTGTCTGTAACTGAAAGCAACCTCAGATCTTTACAGGCCTGAGGTTGCATTTCGGCATATGGAGTTGGGTATTTGGTCCGAGTTTAGAGTCTCCTCAGTGTTAAAAGCTCTAGCAGATATTTATTATTCGTGCATTGCCATCAGGACGGCATCTGATTGATCCCAATTTGTTCGGCAGCAGGAAAATATTGCAGACAAAATCATAAAGAATCATCTTTGCGAACAAGGAGCCCTGAAAAGAGATGGTATGGCCCCCACAGAGCCCCAATCTCAGCATCTCTGAGTCTGTATAGCATTACAGAAAACAGAAGCAACTGAGATAGCCTAAGCCCACAGAAGAACTGTTATCCCCTAGATTTTTGGAAAAACCTACCTACCAATTACCTTAAAAACTAAGTGCAAGTGTACATAGAAAAATTGTTGCTGTCCTAAAGGCAAATGGTGGACACACATATGGATTTTTTCATATAGACTTTGTTGCTTGATAATTGATAAATAAAAACTACTCATTCAATTACTTTGAAACCATCCTCACTTTACAGCTTTTTTTTTTTTTTACAAGTGCCTAAAACTTTTGTATATGATTATTTTGTAATTTCCTTTGCGGCCAGTCCATGGAGCTCTTCGCTTTTTTCTCTTTGTTTCAGATCACACACAAGTGAATTAGGCTAGGCAGTGAAGTCAAGGTTGCATACAAATAGTAAACAAAAAGATATACAACATTAGTTTAAAACTATCATCTAAAACCATTATAGTTTCCCTTTAAGTAGTATGCTCGGATAGGCAACATGATTAATTATCTCACCTGTAAGACTTGAACTGAACTGAAAAAACATGCACGGTTAGGGGTTCTTAAGGACCAGAGTTGTGCTCAGCTGGTGTAAACCGTTGATTCCAATAGTTAATAAAGCAGATGTTGTTCACATGCATTTAGAATGCATAAGCATGCACCCCAGTGTGAACAAATATGTTGCTTTTAATAGTGCTTTTTTCTAATTCACCAGCTTTTTTAAACTAATGTTTATTTTTTCTTACCTTGTTTAGCGGAAACCATTGTGAATGTGCTGGATTTCAAGAAAGATGTGGGATTGTGGCATGGAATTCTCACGGTAAGACATCAGTGTTTTCATGTTTATTACCTACAGCTTGGTTACAAAGTGCCTGCTTCACTGAACTGTACCAAATGTTAGTGTTAGAGGAAATTTTCAGTAGCCGAGGTTAAAGGAACCCTGTAGTGAGAGAATTACATGGTTTGCTGTTGCTGACCATTGCTTCTGGAAGTCCAGTTGACTAATGGTCTGTGTCCTCAGTATTTTATATAACTGACCTGCAATAAGCATGCAGATTAGAACCACCACCACCATCTGCTTAGTTACCTTAGTTGGGCAGCCACACTCTGCTCCTTGGTTTCCTCCTCTCCAGGCTCTCATGAGCACTGTCTGTGTCTGCACAGTGAGCCCCCATAAACTTGTATAGGACTGTATTCCAAGAGCTTCTGGTCCCAGAAAACAGCCTTATCCAAGTCTACAGCAGTTCACTGTGCAAACATGGATAGAACTAAAGTCCAGCCTGGACAAAAGAAAAAAATGGAGTGGGATACTGCTGTCCTATTGAGGTAAGTAAGCAGCTGGGACTTAGAAGTGGTGGGGAAAGATTAGTGCAGATCAGTGCAGTAAGCTAGGGAGGGTATGTGAGTTAGCATAGTTATTATCAGGTATATCTATATACCTGTAGAGTAATTCCAGGCTGCAAGTAAAGTCAGTCTGAAAATTGCTAATGCTCTCCAGCAAACATTTCAACTGGGCCATAGTTATAAAATCTGCTAAATTTACCTTATTCTGTGCAATCCATTGGAGACAGACTTCAATGTGTGTCTGCTTCCCGGAGCATGTTCTACATAATTACCTCTTTGTGTGTGATGTTTCACCAATCAGATTCTGCTTATTGGCAGTGAGAACCATCTGCATCATTCTTCTGTATACAAAAGTTAGCAAGGAGTCTAGTTGATGCATTTGGGAATAATATTCTGCATTACAAACTTGAGCAAACGTTGCTTTTAAGTCACCAGAACTCAGGCACACAATAGCAATGCTTGGATGAAAAAGTAAGGCCCTGAGCAGGAAGTATTCATTTTTAGTTTTACTTTTTAAAGAAGATTCTCCTCCAAGCAGATTTTCTATGTAATGTAGCTGTGTAATATACTGTAACCTCAGTGTGATTTTCAGAAAACTACCATCCTTTCAGTGAAAAAATATATATGATGATATCCTAGAGTTTTTACCAGTCTAGTACACGTACATCACTTTGCATGGCTTCTCTTCAGGGTATGTTCTCTAATTAGACCAATCAAGTGGATAAAATCTCCTCTCCCATGGTTCACTTATAGCACTTCCTGCTTAGATTGTGTATAACATGTGCTGTCAACATAATGTATTAAAAATATGAACACAAATGTTATCTGCTTGCCCGTTGGAAGGAATTTAGGTACAGGTGTCAATATCTGCCTATTTTAACGTAATATCTTCTTGTTTAAAGAAAAAAATATAGCAAAATTATAGTTACATATATGGTAAGAATGAATAAAGACACCAGTCCATACAGTTCAACCTGTTTGTGGGTGTGTATATTTATGTCTCTATCACTTTCCATATACCTGTATTGTGCTCAGTAAGATGCCCATCTAAACGTTTTTAGTGACATTACCCACCTAAACCACAGATTGTGGAAGGAAGTTCTACATCCTTACTGCTCTAACAATAAAGAACCCCTTATTCAGTTTAAGGTTGAATGTTTCTCATCCAACTTTGAGTGGCTACATGTCTTCTTGAGTGACCTGAGATTGAATAGTTTCCTCCCTTTTTCTAGAATCACCGTTAATATATTTGTATATTGCTATCACATCCCCCATCTCTTCGGCAGGGAAAATGCTTAAGGTTTGTAGTTGTTCCTCGTAACTGAGATCCTTCAGACCCCTTATTAGTTTTGTTGCCCTTCTCTGGACTCCTTCCATTTCCTGCAAATCTATCCCGAGGACTGGGGACCAGAACAGGAATGCATACTCTAGATGCAGTCAAACCAGAGTTTTGTAAAATTGTATAATTATAGTCTTCTCCCTTGAGTAAATACAATTTTTAATACATTCTAATATTCTGCTTGCCTTTCCTGCTGTGGCTTGGCAGTGCATTCTATTGCCAAATTTGTCATCAATTAGGACCCCCAGATCTTTTTCCACCCTCTATTCCCCCAGAAGTTCTTCCCCTAGTGTGTAGCTTGCATTCATATTTTTAGCTCCCAAGTGCATTACTTTACATTTTCTTACATCGAGCCTCATTTGTCATGTGTTTGCCCACCCTTCTGTTTCATCAAGGTCTTCCTGTAAAGTTGCTATATCCTGTTGTGAAGTTATTGCCCTGCTTAGCTTTGCATCAACAAACACTGAGATTGAACTATTTATCCCAGCCTCTATATCATTTATAGACAAGTTAAACATGATTGGTTCCAAGACAGAGCCCTGGGGTACCCCATTTATAACTCCAGACCATTCAGAAGATACACCATGTATCGCCACCCTTTGTACATGCCCCCATAACCAGTTTTCTATCCAGGTTCATACACTATTGTCAATGGCAGAAGATATCAATTTATGGATTAAGCTTTTATTAGGTAACGTGTTAAATGCTTTGCCATATGCTGTGTCATTTCAAGCAAAACAAAACTGCCAAATGGACTGTAAATGTCGTAAATCTTGGCTAGCAAATGTTCCTATACAAGAGTTCTGAGATAAATCATATTGTAATTAATATTATTTGCAGTGTTGAATCCATCCAAACTGCTTCAATGTTCCGGAAAATGGAATCATGGATGGGTCAGGGGATTAATAAAATGGATAAAATGTAAGAAGACAGTGGCATTAAACTTTTATAACTTAGTTGTAAAGGAGTTCTAAAAAGTATTGTATAGATGTCTGGGTATACTAGAAAGGACCTATAATTGGTGCCCTTCTTTTAGTGTTCAGTATCAAGTTATAATAAGGTACCTAGAGATGGAGACCTCATCTGCTCTAAGATTAATGGCTGTGTATCTTAGAGTGATGTTGTTATTGTACTTGCAGCAGTATACAGCATAATTAAATATCTTCAGTATCTCCAGCAAGGCACCAGAAATAGCAGTGCAGATGTTAACAGGCTGTACTGTGCAGTTTCCTGTGTATTGCACACCGTGGTCATCTTACAAGATGAGTCGTCCACAGAGGGCCATGCGTTGTAAGGGTAATTTAGCTTCTAGCAGCAGTGGATTGCTTTGAAAATAACCCACCTGACGTATGTGGCTACTTCCTCTTGCCTGTCACCAAGGACCTTTTACAAACATATAAATTGGACAATAATCTTCCATTTCAGTGACATCACTATTTGTTCTTGCGGTGGTTTGACAACAGCTGCCCATTTGTTAGAATAAGTAGTGATGCATGGCATGATTACTTCACTATGCTGTACACCTGCCATTATCCTCATACAAAGCCCACTCTTTGTTGCCTTGTTTGTCTAAGACCATTTTCCACTCCACTCCACCTGGGTGCCTCATATGATCATGAGTAGGATCTTTGTTTCCAAATAACAATGACCAGCAATTACATCATCTTTTTTTACCTTTTCACTAGGTACTGTTGAAAGGAATGTATAGTCCTATAACTTTTTTTATATGCATTCAAAAGATGAGTGTGATGTAAATATCCTGATCAGTATTTATTAAAGCTTTAAGGGTATGTTCAGGGTGTAATGCAGCCGGATAACTGTAGTGCTGATGCAGTGTATCACACTTACCTTTTTTTATTAATTTTTTTAATGAACTTTATTGAAATGTCACACAGTAATATTTCATTAGGTTCTATTGACACCCACCAGTGGATTGCCTTTCCCTGCACTGCGCTAGAAAGAGATTATGATGGTCTGCTATACTTTTTTTCGGCACACACCACGTAGGTAGTGTAAACCAGCCACATAAGAGACAAGGCAGTTTGCCTTGTCTGGCAGCAGGACTACTGTGGTGGAATAGCCACCAAAGGCAGTCCCACCACACTTGGTATAAACAAGCCCTAAAACGTATGTATAATTTATAAATATATATGTACATGGGGACAGCCATATTTGCTCATAATAAATACAGGCCGTGCTTCCTGCTTTGCAGTGTGTCACAATAGTTGTGCTTTATTGCTCCTTCTCACAATGCAATTCTTTGGGTCAGTTGATTCACTAAAAACAATGCACTCCCTGTGTGGCTGGTATTTGAACCCAACAGCTGCTAAAGATTAAAGGGTAACTCCACTTTAGTGGGAAAAAAATAGCAAATAAAAAAAAAGAATATAGCCTATACAATTGTGACACAAGTCATATTGTAATTAAATGTTATTAAAAATGTCCTTTCCTTTTCAATTTGCAGCTCTGTAATTTTTGGTAACATGAAATGCAATATGTCTTCCTGGCGGTGTTCTGTACACAGAATGTGTACAGAACGCCCCTCTGAAACATAATTTCCTGCTTGTGTGATTGGCTGTTCGAATTGTCCCAGAAGTCTGCACTAAGATACAAGTCAGATTTCAGGCATCCCCTGCAGCAAAAATGTCATTTTTGGTGAGATGCTCCAAATAGGAATTCATGTCTACAGGGATGCAGAACCTGCAATTTTCTTTATTAGAGACCTGCAAGTGCAGCAGCTGGTTGATAATTATGTAACCGCTCCTATTAGATCCACTTTTCACATGGACACAAACAAACACACAGGGATTTCTTAAGAATAACAAAGGGTAGAAATCTGCAACAAAGTTGTTAAAATCCTTGTAATGTACATAGATCACCCAGGGGGAATGTTTTTTTTCCTCAACAAAAGTGGAGTTATTCTTTAAGTTTACATTAACCACTTGACCACTGGGCACTTAAACCTCCTCCCTAACCAGACCAATTTTCAGCTTTCAGCGCTCTCACATTTTGAATGACAATTACTCAATCATACTACACTGTACTCATATGAAATGTTTGTCCTTTTTTCACACAAATAGTGCTTTCTTTTGGTAATAGTTAATCACCTCTGGGTTTTTTATTTTTTGCGCTATAAATGAAAAAAGACCAAAAGTGTTGTAAAAAAAAAACTGCATTTTTCTTTGTTTCTGTTATAAAATGTTGCAAATTAGTAATTTTTCTTCATAAATTTTATACAAAATTTATACTGCTACTTATCTTTGGTAAAAATAACCCAAATTAGTGTATATTATTTGGTCTTAGTGAAAGGTATAGAGCAAGGATAAGCAATTAGTGGACCTCCAGATGTTGCAAAACTACAAGTCCCATCATGCCTCTGCCTCTGGGTGTCATACTTGTGGCTGTTAGAGTCTTGCTTTGCCTCATGGGACTTGTAGTTCTGCAACAGCTGGAGGTCCGCTAATTGCATATCCCTGGTATAGAGTCTACAAACTATGGTGGCAATCACTGAAAATTTATCACACCTGATGTACTGATGGCCTATCTCATTTCTTGAGGCCCTAACAAGCCAGGAAAGCACAAATACCCCCCCCCCCCCCAAATGACCCCTTTTTAGAAAGCAGACAGTCCAAGGTACTTAGTAAGAGGCATGGTGAGTTTTTTGAAGGTGTAATTTTTTCCCACAATTCTTTGCAAAATTAAGATATTTTTATTTTTTATTTTCATTTTTTTCATAAAATTGTCATAATAGGTTATTTCTCACACACAGCATATGCATACCACAAATTACACCCCAAAACACATTCTGCTACTCCTGAGTATGGCGAAACCACATGTGTGAGACTTTTTCACAGCCTGGCCACATACAGAGGTCCAACATGGAGGGAGAACCATGAGGCGTTCTAGGAGCATAAATTACGCATAAAATATCTTGACTACCTATCACACTTTGAAGGACCTGGAGCACCAGGACAATAGAAACACCCAAAAAATGATCCCATTTTGGAAAGTAAACACCCCGACGTTTATTCTATGAGGCTGAGTTTTATGAACATGTCATATTTTTCCACAAGTTTTTGGAAAATGTGGAACACATAGCATGTACATAGCAAGAATTACACCCCAAAATATATTCTGCTACTTGTCCTGAGTATGGCGATACCACATGTGTGAGGTTTTTCCACAGCCTGGCCACATACAGAGGCCCAACATGCAGGGAGCTCACACTATCCATCAGTTTAATCTAAATTTTACACGCAGGGTTATTACGGACTACCACGAGGGACGTACAACCCGGAGACATACACCGGTCCGACACCTTTTTGGAGTGTGTACACCATAGCGGTATGAGTCCTGTTCATCGTCTTATATAAAACCCCACATTAAGAACGATACATGTACGATACACAAGGTGTAAAAGGTTTTTGAACACCTTTTTATACTGTACAAGTATTTTGAGTCGGAGTATCTTATTTGCAGCCCCACAAATGAAAGGTTTTACCCTAGTAAAAAACCCACAAAGATAACAGGACCACGAGGTCCAGGAAGTTTCACACTATCCATCAGTTCTATAAAATACGCATTAAATACGAGGATCTTGCGGAGTACCAAGAG